>JAADWZ010000056.1:0-93248 GCA_023336445.1 Pythium dissimile
ATGTCGCCCACGTGGAAGATAAAGTCCACAGTCTGCGGCGTCAGCTTGGCGTTCACGTACGCGAGCGTGGCGTCGGCGTTGGCGTCCACGCCGAAATCACCATACACGGCGATGGTAAACTTGTCGGTCTCATCCGAGGGCGCGCGCGCGGTCGTGAATGAGCTCACGGCGCTCTGGAACTCGGCCGCGGCCGGCGAGCCGACCTTGTAGTAGTACGTCGACCGCGGCGAGAGCCCCGAGAGCGTGGCGTGGTGGTTGTAGAGCGCGTAGGAGGCGTCCTTGTAGTAGGTCTTGACCTGGAGCGTGACCTTGTCGCTGCCCACGAGCGAGAGCGCGTCGGCGCTGTCGCCCAACCACACGGCCGCGTCGGCCACGGGGCTGTACGTGGTCCACGACACGGTCATGCCTTCGCCGGCCGTGGCGCCCGCGAACGCCAGGTGGAGCTGCTGCGGCACTTGGCCGTACTTGTCCGGCGTGAGGCGGCACGATTGGTTGAACGAAAGGTCACCAAACTCGAACTGGAACGAGCAGAACGCGGCCGGCGAGCAGCTCTTGTCCTGCCAGCTGAACGTGCAGGCGTAGTCGTCCAGGTTCGCCGGGTACGTGGGGTCCGAGGAGGTGGCGAGGCGCCAGGCGGCGGCAGTCGAGGCCAGAAGATACGCCGTCGAAGCCAGCGCGGTCAGCAAGACGCGGGCCATATTCACGTTCTCCCGATCAATATTTCGGTTCTACAGCGCGAGCGGAGAACGAAGATCCAGAACAGGAAAATTAGTCTCGCTGCAGGAAAGACTCCGCCGAGGGGAGAACCGCAGGCGGAGATGGCCACGTACGTACTGTACCGATGCCGACTAAGCCGGGCTGGAGTGGATGCGAATGTGAATGTCCGCGCCGCGGTGGTGCTGAGCTCGCGAAGGAGACACCTGGGAAGGAGTCAGCGTCTCTGTCAGTTGGTAGCTGCCGCGTCTAAGTGTGGGAGTTTTTGCAAGTGCACTCTCTGCACGAGATTCCGGCGGCACTAGCACGATAATTAACCAATCACAGCGAGCGATAGCGGATGCCACAAAAGTGTTTGTCGTGTCGTCATGCAACAAAAAGGGTAAATGTCCCATTTTGTGCAAAAAGGAAAAACGTTAAGTTTGTTTTCTTGAAAAAACGATGTTTATGATTTGGGAGGAACTCATATCCTCGATTTGGAGAATCCAGCCACACATATCTGTGCACGGACACTTCTCTCTTTCCATCTACGCACGACACGACAGCAGTCGGTCACGTTCTGCCCGCCACGCCATCTACATGTTGATACGAATCGAACTGGTCGCCTCTCGCTGGGGGTGAGTACCCATCGAGAGCAGCGCTCTCTCGCTCTCGCTCGTTCACCACGGCCTACTTCCTAAAAAATGAGCTTCGGCCCGACTCGTTGCTGCTTCGACTCGAACGGAAGAACCCACCGCTTGGGCGATGATGCACAGACCCTGTTGTACTTGGTGTTGACGAAGAGTCCGACATGCTGGCCGTGGAGCCCGACGAAGAGTATCGACCCGTCATTGGGCTCTGGTTCGCGAGGATCGACAGGCGAAAGTCGTCGTGGTCGGGCGCGCGAAGAGGAGCCGAGGCACCACCGCCGCGACCGCCCTTGGATCCTTCCAGGGGCGAGAGCGTGATACGCATACTCGTGCCGATAAACTCCTTGGTGTGAACATGAACCTGGACGTCGGGCCGCTCCGCTAGCTTCGGGATCACGAGCTGCATGAAGCCGTCCAGCATCATCGGCGTCACGTACTTGAGCTCCACGCCCATGGGGAACGTATCCGAGACGATTGGTCCGCCTTCCAGAACGTTCTTCAACCACCGCGTCATGTAGTCCAACTTCTTCGGGTTGCCCTGCGCCCAATCAGTGAGCAACCTCTTCCATGGAACCGATCCGAGCGTGTAGTGCATCGGCGGTGGGTAGTTGCGGATCTCCTCCCAGTGGTCTTTGACGCGCCGAGCGGACCCCTTCGTCGTCGTCTTGGCTCGAGCGTTGCTGAGCCGAGCCGCACTCTTGAGCAACACCTGCTGTGCTTCGCTCACCTTGTGCTCTGGCTGTCCGCTCTGGGCAGCCGCGGCCATTGCAGTGTTCGCGAGCGAGCGATCCGAAATGGACGGCTGCGCCGTGAGAGCAGGACGGCCAGGCGGCGCCGCCGAGACGGGCGCACCGTTGGACGCTGGCGGAGCTGGTGCGACAGGTGCCGGCGTTGTGATCGTACCCGTGTCGATCGGCAAGCCCATGTTCTCGCACACGTACGAGCGCAGCTTCTCGTACTCGGTCTCCAGCGCGTACAAGAATGACAAGTCCTTGCTTTCCTGGTCTCGGTGAGCGATCTTCTGCACTTTTTCATCCACTTCTTTGGACTTCTGCCAGTTGCGGAGAGTTCGGATCTCCGTCTTGAGCTTCTGCATCTCATCCTCCTGTTCATCAAGTTGTTGACGCAGACGCTCGTTTTCGTCGTGCAGCGCGGTGATCACCTCCTGGCTTTCATCCAGAATGCCGGCTGAGCTCGCGGCACTGTTTCGAGGATTGTAGAGCAGTGAGCTTCGGCCGTTCGCAGAGGAGGAGCCGCTGCCGCCTTGGGCGTCCAGCGTGCTTCCGCTGCGCATCTTGGCCGTGACACCGGACGGCGACGACTTGGCCGTCGTGTGCTTCTGATCCAATTTCATCTGCAAGCGCGCGACCTTGGATCCAAGCGCTTTGATCTTCTTTTCTTTCTCCATCTTGCGAAGGAACACCAAGCGAAGCAGCGTAAATCGGAAAAAGCTCTGGATCTTCCTCGCCGCGCTGATGGTCTTGATGTATCGACGGCGCAAGATGAACGCTCTGCAGATGGCTTGAAAACGAACAATGTAGTAGTCGAATTTCATCTCGCGGAACTGCTTGCGCGCCTTCTGGCCACGAGCACGTGCTTGCAACTGAATGATGCCGCGCTTCAGGGTCATGAATCGCTTGCGCGATACGTAGCGGCGCCAGTACTTCTGGATCGTCACCGCCGACTTCTTCATGCGCAGAAAGCGACGACGCTGCACGTAACAGCGCGCGTTCTTCTGCAAGATGATAGCGTATTTGCGTAGCGCAAGAGCACGCTTCGACTCGAGGCTTTCCAGAATTCCTTCGCGAAAGTACACTCGAGTCAATCCTGTCTGATAATCTTGAATGTTTCGTCCCGGCATGAGCTTCGAAAGAAGATCTTCGCACTGCGAACGCAGCAGATCCGAGTCACTGTCCGAGTCGATCAGAGACGGAGGGAACTTGGCAGAATCAGTCGCCACGATCGTGAGCATGCCAAACTTCTTCAAGAACTCGGCGTGCGGAAGACGACTCGGATACGCGCTTCGTGACACGCGGATCGCCTCAATCACACCAGCACACCGCAGCTGGTTCACGATTTCGTTGTGCGAGAATGCGTTGGCGCTCTTGGACGAGTTTGGCTTCAAGCAGCGCACATAGTGGACCTCGGTCAAGTTGATCTTCTCCATGAGCTCCGACAGACTCTCCTTGAACTGCGAGCCAACGGTCGGTCGCTTGGGCTGCGCCTGCATCTTCTTGCGGCTAGCAGCTCGAGAAAAGCTGGTCGGCGCTGGTGCTGACGCCGAATCCGCCTCAAATGTCTTGGAGAGAATTTGCAGCTTGGACGTGCTCATGCACTGCTTAATATCGGGCAGAATCGCATCGCGGTGCTTGTCCAAGAAACCGTCCGCGTCATACGTCACCTTGCCGGCGTAGTGGTAAATGGTGAACGCGCACTGGTTCAGGCGCGGGATCTCGAGTAGCGGGTTGGTCTCCATCACGGCGCCCAGCTTGCTCGCAAACGCCTGGTCCGTGCCCGTTGCGAGCAGACTCTCTTCGTTCAGGAAGCTGATCACACCGAGACGGCCTTCGATCAAGTTGAGCACGTCCTGGTTATCGGCAAACTGGATGTGCGACCACGAGATGTTCTCTTCTTCGTACTCGATTTGGACCGTCTTGAGCACGTCCTGCACGAACTTCTGCTGGAGCTTTTCGTTGGCGTAGTTGATGCAAAACTGCTCAAACGAGTTCTTCTCAAAGTGCTCAAAACCAAAGATATCCAAGATGCCGATAAACCTCGCAGCGTCCGAGGTGTTGACGCCGATGGTGCCGTTGATCTGCTCCACGAGCCACAAAAACAGCTTCGAGTAGAGACTCTTCGCCAGCGCATCGCGGCAGTCCGTGGCCTGGTCGCGCGTCATGGGCTTGAGGATCACTTCACGACCAACGTGAACATTACGGTTGCAAATCGCGCGCTCCAGCGCCGCGACCTCGACCCCGAGCAGGCGACACACCGTCTCAAACGGCTTCATGTCCACCACCTGCGACGCATCCACGTCGCCATTGCGAACGGCAAACTGGGTCTCCCCGAGATGCAACACGCCGGCCAGGATCTGGAAAATCTCATTTTGCAGCTCACTGCCGATACCCACGAGCTCGAGCGCTTCGCACGTGCGCGTGAGGTCGCCTTCTTCGTCCATCACGGGCTCGGCCGACTGGCGCGAGCTGCCCGACACGTACTGGAACGAGTCGAACGCCGACAGCTCGAGCTCCGGGAACTGCTCGCGCTTCTTGAGCAGCTGGTAAAAGATGTGGAAGTTGCGCTCGCCGTCCGCTTGCGTGGTCACGCGCGATTTTTCCAGCAGGTACGTACGCGAAAACGCGCCCACGAGTTTGCCGTCAAGCGCGAATTGCAGTTCGGTAAATTTCCCAAACCGCGACGAGTTGTCGTTGCGCACGGTCTTGGCGTTGCCAAACGACTCGAGCAGCGGGTTGGCCTGGATGATCTGCTGGATCACTTTCGAGTTGGAGTTCTCCGCGAGCGTGGCCAAGTGCGACATGACGATCTTCGTGGTCTCGGTCTTGCCGGCGCCCGACTCGCCGCTGACGAGGATCGACTGGTTCTCGCTCCGGGCGCGCATGCTGCTGAACGCCTCCATGGACACGGCGTACACGTGCGGGGCCTTGCCGTCCCGCGTGCCGTCGTTGAAGCGCGCCATGATCGCATTGTCGTACAGATTCAGCCACTGGTACGGGTTCACCGCGATACAGATCTTGCCCGTGTACGTATCTACGGAGGCCACAGAACGTACATTTGGGTCAGCTTTTTTTGTCCCGTTCTCCGCCCGTCAATCTTTTGCCAGGCGTCTATGTGGTCGGCCGCTCGTACATGGCAGCTTGTTGAAAAAGCGACGGCGCAGGTTGTGGAGGATCGAGGCCTCGTGGAGGTGGTCGATCGTGATCATGTCCTCGAAGCCCGTGGCGGCTTTCGCCGAGTCATTCGCGTTCTGCAGCGGCAGCGACGGCGCCGCGTTGGCCGCCGCCGCGTCGTTGGTGTTGGACACGCTCATATGGCGCGACGCCAACGCTTTGAACACCTGTGGGTCGTCCAGTGACAGCGTGCGCTCGCCGCCGACCACCGCCGCCAGCTCGCGCTCCACGGGCTCGCTGTTGAGCACGAGTGCGTCCTCTGGACCGACCACTTTCTCCATGCGCACCACGAGGCTCTTGCCGCCGGCGCTGCTCTGCGTGATGACTGCAGGCAGCCACATGTGCTCTGCGTCCGGCACAAATACCTGCAGCATATGCCTCCCATGTTAGGAAATCTTTTTGTATGGCGGTTGTACGCTACGCAGAGCCATACACGAGAGACGTACCCGTACGCCCTCCATGTTGCCTGACTAAGATTTCCTCCTTGAGCGAGTGCTGTCCTCTCGTTCGACGTGTCGCGAAAGGATGTCGGATAGACGCACGCGAAAGATTGTTCTCCGCTCCACTCCGCTCCGCCGCTGTGCTGGTCTGGTCGTTTGGACGCGTTCTCCGCTGCCGCTCCGCTTTCTGCCAGTTGTGGGTGGGTTCAGGTCTCCCCTTGTGGGCGGCGCCGTGATTGTGCGTCCAGAGGGAGCGCAGGGAGGGACACTCCGGCGCACTGACTCAAACAGAGGAGAGAGGAGAACGAAGAGAGGGGGTTGCCTGACAGGGAAATGTACCACCATCCAGGTACAACTGCCCCTGAGTTGCGATGTTCTCATAAAGTACGAATGGATCCATTCCGACTAAGTACGAATCGGATGAAATTCGGCGCGGGAATCCCCACCCACGAATTCAGATGTCCGCCATGCCCGCTGGCGTCGGCGCTGTGTGGCGTCGTGCTCGTCGTCTGCATGGGTTCTACCGCCCGTCTCAAGGGCCACGCCCCCATGCTCTACAAGGCACGCGAGTCCGCACCTTATCCATCGGTAGAACCAGAATATTTGAACCGAAAGATGACGAGGCCTGGATGAAAAATCCCAACCACCCCAAGCTGCAGCAGTTCCTCCAGGTATTGCACTACAGTATCATACGTTTCTGAAGAACCGTTTTACCACCATGGAACGTACTTTCGGGCGCGTATCTCACGTTTGTTTATGGGTATTACGGTAAACTCCACAGCGCGAGCGTGCGTACTTGTCCCAGACGGTGGCGAAGCCGCGATTCCGGAAGATCGAGAGAACGATCTACATGGAGCTCCGCCGTCGACTGCCTAGCGAAGAGGAGACAATCCCAGAGTGTATCGGTTCGTATGAGTACTACATGCGACAGCAGCCTGGGGAGAATTTCCCCGTGTACTATCGTCGGCGCCGAGAACCGTTCCGAGGACAGAACACTTGTGAGCAGATCGTGTTAGACCAGAACCAAGATCCGATGCTTCACCAGGACTTCCACTTTGTAGTCGCAATGAAGATCTCGCCGGACGAGCAGAGCATGCTGTTGGTCCAAGAAAATGCTCACGAGGAGTTCCGTGTTGTGTTTCGCCAATTTGGTTCCGATTCCGGTTTCCGTTTTCGCTCCGGTTCCGGTTCTGGGAGTCTCCAGGTGCTGGAATACTTGGGCCAGGTCCGCAACGTTGAGTGGTGCAGCAATCACGCGTTCTACTTCACCAGCCTCGACCAGCAGCGGCGCCCTCACGCCGTGTACCACTTCGATCTCCGCTCGCAGCAGCTCAACAAGGTACGCCTCCTTCCGCCTTACAGCATTCTATCACCTTAGAACATTCCAGAGCTCACCACACAGAATGTTCTGTAGGTCTACGACGAGCCGGACGAAGCGTATTTTGTGGACGTGTCCTCCACCAAGGACAACGCCTTTGTTCTCATCAACTGCAACTCCAAGAACAGTTCCGAGATCCACGCGCTGCGGTGCGAGGGCGACTCGATCACTCCGTTAAAACCAGTCCTGCTCCGCGCCCGGGAGCCGCACACTTCATACTTTGCCGACCATGCCAACGACCGCTTCGTGCTGGTCACCAATGCCGACCAGGCCGTCAACTACAAGATCGCCGTCTGCGACGACCCACCGAACCACGCCCAGTGGCGTACGCTGCTGCCCGAATCTGCGGACGTGAAGATCGAGGACGTGGATCTATTCGACAAATTCCTAGTGATCTACGAGCGCATCCAGAGTGTTCCACGGATCCGCGTGTGCCGACTGGATACGGACCATCCGGAACAGAATTTCCACGTGGTGGAGCTGCCCGAGCAGCACGCTCTGTGCCGGATCACTCCGGGCGTCAACCGCGAGTACAAGTCTAATCGGCTTCGGTTCTCCATCTCCACGCCGCTTGTGCCCGAGATCGTGTACGACTACAACCTCGACACACAGGCGCTGAGTGTGCTCAAGGAGACTCGGATTTTAGACGCCACGCCAGAACAATCTCGCCGAACCAGCCAGCACAAGGGTACACGCCGGATACACCATCAAGATCCGCTGGTTACGTCGTCCCCTCTGCTGGACGTGGAGCAGTTTGTGTGTCGTCGAGAGTTTGTCACCAGCGAGGACGGCGTGCAAGTGCCGCTGACGCTGCTCCACCGTCGCGACTTAGACCGCAACGGCCAGAACCCGACGCTGCTGGTGGGGTACGGCGCCTATGGGAACAACCTGGAAGCGGACTTTGAGCTGGAACATTTAAGCCTGCTGGACCGCGGGTGGATCGTCGCGATGGCCCACGTGCGCGGCGGCGGCGAGCTCGGTCTAACCTGGTACCACGACGGCAAGCAGCTGCGCAAGATGAACACGTTCCGCGATTTCGTCGCCTGCACCAACCATATTTTAGACCGGCAGTACACGAATCCAGCGCGGCTCGCGGGCAAAGGAACCAGCGCCGGTGGACTCATCATGGGCTACATGGCGAACGAGCACCCGGAACTGTTCCGCGCAATGGTCCTCAAAGTGCCGTTTGTGGACATCTTGGAGACCATGCAGGACCCGACGCTGCCGCTGACTGTCCACGAGTACGACGAGTGGGGCAACCCCGCGGACCGTAAGGTGTTCGAGTACATAAAACAATACTCGCCGTGCGCCAACCTGAAGATGGGGGGACACGCCTACCCGTCCATGCTGGTCACGGGCAGCATGAACGACATTCGCGTCCAGTTCTGGGAGCCGGTCAAGTGGGTGCACCGGCTGCGTCACCTCCACGCCGCGCGACAGCATGCCACTGCCACTGGGGTTCAGAACAAAACGCATCAGCCGCCGCCGCCGCAGTTTCTGCTCAAGATAAGCGAGGACGACGGCCACTTTGGCGGCGGCGGGCGGCTCGAGCAGCTCCAGGACGCCGCCATGGAGTTCGCGTTTCTGTACCACGCGCTGCGACTGCCATTCGACGACTGAGAAGAGGCGGACTGCCACTATTGATACACTGTACGTTGACACGATACTCAATCCCAAAATATCACAAACGCGTCATAGTATAGAGGTGACTTGACACACCACCTCCTCAAACGAGCAAGCCATCGCTGCTGCTGCTGGCACTGCTCGTCTGTCGTTCCGTCTCTGTGGGTCTCTCGACGGGCCAGCAAGCTGGGGCCGCCATGGCGCTGAACTCCAAGCAGCTCGAGGCCGAGATCGCGGCTATGGAAGGCCGCCTCGCGAGCGTCAAAGTGACGGTCGAGATCGAAAAGCACGCGTGGCAGCGCGTGGCGCAAAAGGGCAAAAAGGGCACCAAGTGGAGAGGAGCCGCCTCCGCCTCCGCCTCCGTCGCCATCACCACCACGTCTCGGTCCGAGATGGAGACCCACAATGGCGAGATCGTGGCGGAGCCGTTGCAGTGGGATTCGCTCGAGCTGGCGCAGTATCTGCAGTCCAAACGGCTTGCGCCGTACGCGCAGCGCGTCGTGCACGAGCAGATCACGGGCAAAGTGCTGCTGGAGACGCCCGTGGGCAAGCTGCGCAGTTTGTTTGGTACCGAGCTGAAAAGTGATCCAGCGTGGAACAAGTTTGTGCGCGTGTGCTTGCAGCTCCACAAGCTGCAGCCAGAGCGAAGAAGTCTCCCGAGTGGCAACAACAACAACACCAGCGATGCGAATACGGAGCTCTCCAGCAAACCACAGCAGAAGCAGAGAGGGCCTCCACCATCCAGGGCGCCGTGGAAAGGCACTGCCTTCCCGTTGATCTCGCCGAGACTTCCAGCGTTGACCGCGCTGTCACTGTCGACCAAGACGCACAAGCCGCAGCCGCCGCCTGCCGCGAGTCTCCAGATCGGCGATGCGCCGCCGCGTCTCACGACGCAGGCATCGCAGGCGATGCACCGCAAACCAGCAGCTGCTACAGCCGCCAGCCAGCCGATGGCGACGTGCTGGAACTGCAGCGCACGCTTCCCACGCACCACGCCGCTCGCTGCTCCGTCTCGCAGCGGCGGAACCGTTGCTCCAAGCCCATCAGCAGCAGCGAGAGCATTCTGCTCCGAGACGTGTCAGCTGGCCATCGACTCGAGCGCAATGAGCGTGTCGGCGTCGCTTAGCATCGCTGTGACTTACGACGCTCCGCCGCCCACCGTGGGCGTTCCGAAGCCGCCGCCGTCTCACGCTGCGGTAGCGCTCAACGCCGCGGCCAAGAGTCCTCGGCGTCGACCGTTTGACGCCACAGCAGCCGCTTCCACACCATTCGATTTCCTCCAGGTAGCTGCTCGACCCCAGCCCGAGCCGATCGAGTCTACCCGACCAGCAGCAGCCACTGGTACTGTGGCCAAGCAGCAGAGCGGGAGGAAGCGGATCGCTGCTGCGTCGGTGGGACACTCGGCCGTGCGGTGTCTTCCCCCCGAGGACGTGGTGCCGCCCACGTTTCTGCTCCACGGCGCCAATTCTTCTCGGCTCGACTCGTGCGTGTTCCAGCAATCGCGCTACAAACTGGATCCGCAGCTGTTCCACGCGAACGGCGTGGCGTGGACCGCGTGCTTCGACGCAACGACTGTGTCGTCGTCGTCGTCGAACGACGCCGTGGTTGTGGAACACAACGTGAAGTCGCTGGTCGGCTACCTGAGTCCGCAGGCCGTGTACCACCTGAGCCTGACCAGCCGCAAGTGGTTTGAGCTGCTCCATCTCCACGCGGCGACCGCGGACCACGTGTGGGGGCTGCTGCTGCGCCGCGCGTGGATTCAAACTGACGCCGACGTCCAGTGTTTACGTGATCTCGGGTTTTTGTCGGCCAAGACCTCGAGGCCGCGTCGGGTAATGATGAAACTGATGCGGCAGACCCAAAAAATCGCGCTAGACGGAACGAAAGTGTTGCTCTGCGCCGACAACTGGCAGCTCGCGCCAACGTGTCGCACCGACGTGGACTATCTGCCGTTACCACTGCGTCCTTTTGGCCCCAGGCAGCTCCAGAACAATGTTGCGGCCGAACCGATCGACCGCGGGAACGATCTGTACGAAGTCATCACACTGGTGTGCACGCGCTCATGCGAGATCGTAGCCGTGCAGGCGCAAGATTTGCTCCGGCCGCTCGCCGAGAACGGATCCACGGTCGAGATTCTCCGCGGCGTCAAGAGCGGAACACTCTTTCGCGTCGACTGCCGCCGGCTGCGACTGTTCTCCCTGGCCAACCGCCTGCCGCTCAGCGACTGGTACCTACTGTCCGACGTGCGCGTGGTGCTGGAATTCTGTGCACATCCAGGTCCAGAAGAAGCGGCCGAGCTCACGATCTGGCAGCGCAAGCTGCTACGTCGGCTGCAGAAGCAGCTGGAGAAGCGACTGGTGGGCAGAGAAAGCATCCAGCAGGTGACCAAGTGGATGCAGGACCGGAACGCGCCGCCGCAGGCGATGGCGGCGCTGGAACAGTTTCTAGCGCGGCTCGCCGGTAACAAACCAACAGCCAAGCCGCCAAAGAGTAGTATAAGTAGCACAGTGGCCGCGGTGGTCGGTGAGAGGCGACCTCGATAGAGCTGTGCCTGACAGCTTGGCTGGCTGCCGGGAAGAACATTACTCTTGATCAAGTGCGAAATGAGTTTTTTGTTTCATTTTTTGTGAATTATGTGACGAGGCAGCTTTTGCGTGGTCAAAATTTTCTGAGTGGCACTAATCAAAATTTTGATTTCGTGGGCAGATCAGACAGAAACGAGACTCAACGTCCTACGCGTCAGATCTCAGATCTGAATGGCAGTGGCGAACGATAGGCGACAGCATTGGATACTGTACGAATGACCCGTTCGGTATCGGCGTAGCTTTGGATCGCAGCGTTGAGTCCATTCGTGCGTTACTGTAGTTGCCATCATCGCGGTAGAGCCCATCTATTACATGTAATTCTTCCAATTCGATGGCGTCCGCCCGGTTGTTAATTAAGATCATCAAACCTGCCCGCTCGCTTCTGTTGTCCTGCTCTGTGTTGTTATATCTCATTGCTACCACCCAAGCCTTTGCGTTCTGCAGCGTCTCCTCACCCACAGAATCAATATTTGGTCTCTTTCTCACGTTTCACAAGCGACCTCCAGTCCCTGTTGTAGAGCTCAATTGCGTCAACCGGCGTCCAAAACGAACTAATAGGTGTGAGCTTGAGGGATTGAAGCTCAAGCATCAGAGTATACAACGGAGACTCTTGATGCTCATGGACAGTCAAGCGTTCCAAGCGACTTGCGAGCTTCCAAGATCCGAAGCAGGTAGTTCAATTCATGGAACGAGTACTCTCTCGATTATGGAGACCATTCTCCATTTTACTTGCCTTTGCGCAGTACTGCCCCCCTCCCCGCTTTCCACCACCCAGTATGAGCAACGCCTCTATCCCCCAAGCAGCCCGCGGCCCATGGGCCCAGGACGAGCACGAGCGGTTCCTCGACGGGCTGCTACTGTTCCCCGACGGCCCGTGGAAGGCGGTCGCCGATGTCGTCGGCACACGCACCGTCCGCCAGGTGCAAACCCACGCGCAGAAGTACCAGGAGAAGGCGGCTCGCCGCCTGCGCGATCTGCGCCAGGCCGAGCCGAGCCTCCCGGTCCAGCACGAGATGAAATCGATCTGCGAGGCGCTGCAGCGCCACCGCGTGCCGCTGACGCCTCGCTCGGCTGAGCTGCAGCGGCGCGCGACGGATCGCCTGGGGCTGCTGGAACGTGAAGACACGACCCAGCGAGGTACCCGCTGGGTGAGTAGCGACGGCGACGGCAATAGCTCACTCGGCAATGAGATGCCGCCGTTGGACGACTGCTTGGACTTCTTGATCGACGCCTTGCTGGCGAGCAGCTCAACTGGCAGCGAGAGCGAGTGAATGTATTTTAGTTAGAATAATAGATTTGAATTCGAATGATTCTCGCTGCAGACTGGCAACTTGTGAACACAATGGTCCCGCTCGCTAAACCTTCGGGGCGAATCAGGAAATGCACGTGAAACTGTCGCACTCGCCAGAGCAGCCAGCATCCTTCGGTGGATGGCCATTCACCACCCTGCTATTGGCCACATCGACTGGGTTCTGTCGTGGTCATCAAGAGTTGTCGCCTCAAAAATACTTTATTGGCCCGTTGTCTGAGCCACCTTGATGAAATCTGAGGGCGAAATGAGTTTTTTCCCCCATGTGACGAGGCACGCGGGTGCCGCCGAACCCAATGATAAAAATTGAAGATCTCACGCTCGATGCGATGTCGGTCGGGACGTGTGGATGGCACAATGCTAAATAATTAATGGTGATTCTATTCGAATTGATTTTATTTTTTCATTCTTCCAAGCGCTTGGCTGGAGGCCCCTCTTTGAAAATTTGAAAGACGTGCTCGAAAACAGCGGCGACTATTAATACATTTCGCTGCACGGTCAGTTTTTTAAATTCATTCCGGATTGGAATTCAAATCCGACATTGGACTGCAGGTCTTGTACCTGCACAATACTCTGTCCGAAACATTGATTTCAGTACATGTTTTACATTAAAATCAAATTCCAATTGAGCCTGATCTCGGATATCCATCCTCCAGTCATCTCCCAGCCGCCCCACCAAGCACAAGCCGCTCCGTGACGGCGCGACACAGCAACAGTGAGAGATACACCCGCTCGTCGGGCTCTTTAGTACCATAGGTTCGCGGTGGGGGGTGAATCCGACATCCGCACAGGATAGTTTCAACGTATCCTTTCTTCAACACTTAGCGCCCAAATCCAATCAGAGAAAACTGGTCGATAGCAACGATCAACCACTCAAACTCCTCATCTGCTGAGCCAACTCGGCTGTCGTGGTGGTCCGAGCATGCCAAGCACGACCGCATTCCCCATTTGTCCCTTCGCCTCGGAGCAAACCCCACCATCGACCAACTCCTGTGCTATGAGCCACCAGAGCCCCACGCCTGCGCGCGGCTCCTCGGCTCCAGACGAGCACGAGCGGTTCCTGGAAGGTCTCCTGATGTTTTCCGGCGGACCGTGGCGAGCGGTCGCCGACGTCGTCAGCACGCGGTCCGTGCGCCGAGTGCAGACCCACGCCGAGAAATAACAGGCCAAGGCGGCTCGCCCACAATCGCAAGAAAAAAAATAAAAAAAGCGAAATTATGCTTGGCACCGTCAACTTCGTACCAACGTTCAACCCGAGATCTTCGTTGTCGGAGATCCGTCGTATTCGCCAGGATACACACGCGACAACCAGAGAGACGTAGCGTATGTACCCCACTGCCGTGGAGCGCGTCTAAACAATTGAACTTTTCTCCACAGTTCGACTAGTCAGCGTCCAACTGGCGAACACCACTCAGCAATCACTCAAAGACCTTGAGCACCAGAGGTTCGTGGAGGCGCTGCAGATGTGTCCACGCCGCCCGTGGAAGAGCGTCACTGGTGTTTGTGTGGCACGCGCTCCGTGCGCCTCGTGCAGACCCACGCACAGAAACTTCCCACGGCAAGGCGGATCGGTGCCTGTGCACCGAGCGACTTCTGCAGCCCGCGCCGACGACCGACTTGGAGAGAAAACGGATCTGCGAGATGCATGCGCTGATCGCCACTGCTGCGGAGCCTTCAGCAGCGGTGGGTCGACCGCCATGGCGACGCGTCACACTCGAGCTTCAACGCAGAGGAAGCCAAGACGCGGCACAAGCAGGTGCAGCTGCCGGAATTTTCAGGACCAGGCCATGGAGTTGGCAGCCAGCCGGCCAGGCGTTGATGAGTGCGCCATCGACTCCCTCGTGGCGGTGCTCGCTCGATTCCCATGGAAGCGCCGACGACAGCGAGCAAGGATGGACAGACTTGAGACACACGCAATTGTGTGGCGGAAAACAATCCAACGCGGGGGGAATATTTGGCTACGCCGACATTGGTGGTTGGCTTTCGCTACATTGGCTGGTCTCTGGATGGCCGTCGTGGAGATCCAAATATTTGGTGCTGACTGCGTGGAAGCCCCACGCACTTATTTCGTTGCTCAGATGATTAGAACCCCGGCAAGGCGTCTGTTGGCTCCAATCGTAAACAAGTGGCACCAAACTCCGTGGACTAGACTGATCAGGATTCGGTCAACAACTGAACTGGCTATTATAATATTTTGATGGACTGACCTGCCGGAGGTGACATGTTGTCCCACTCTTGCACCAACTGTCTTTGTCTGCACTTCGTTTTTTCCAGAGGCTCCCTCTATATGGCGTTATCTCCTCATATCGAACGCATCCGAAAATACAGTGTGTATCGCTGCCGGTTTCCCAGAGCCTCAAGAAGAGAGCCATCCTAAACAATTGCTGTACAACTCGAATGCCCAATCTGGATATTGGAAGCTGGGTTCAGTATCTGCGGACGAAAAGATCAACAAATCGTAAACTTTCTCTGTTGCTTGCTGTTCGTGCACTCGGCCACCAAAAACAAAACAAAAAAACAACGGACTTTGAGCAGGGTATCCAAGAAGGAGCGCTGTCGATGGCAGCCGCAAGCCCCGCTCCGCCAACAACATGGGGTGGTGGAATTTTCAGCGGAGGACCCAAATTTCTGGTCGAAATTTTGGCCGAACCAGCTGCATGTAGCAAAAAATGGGTCGGTCAAAACCACTCTTCCAGTCAGAACACTAGTAGCCACACCGTTCCCCACCACCGCCGCCATCAACCAAGGTGCCACGCACGTCAAGCGCGCAGGCCCCTTCACCCCCATGAGAAGCACGACGTAGCATTTCCAACTGTCTTCTTCAAGTTCCGGCTTGTTGGCCCTTTCAGACTCGTCTCGTGTGTCACACGCGAAAATTTTGGTCTGCAAAATCCGTTGACATTGATATGCGATCCACCTTTTTGGCTTTCTGGTGTGCGATTACCCTAGCGGACCCCGCCTCTCCAGTACGCGGCTATAGACGTACCATCCGAGTTAGTCATCGCCTGCGTCTGCTGAGGCCCCTGTCTTGCTTTGTTGTCGGGTAAACGCCAAGCGGCGCTAGGCATTTCGTCAGAGTATTCGAGACAGTGCTCATTGTGCCATTTTCTCTCCACCGCGAAGGCGAGCATTCACACCCGACCTGTCCAAAAATGCAAGGCCCAGATGGCACGCGTGTTTCCACTCCACCTCCCAGCACGAGCACTCCCGCTGACACCAGCAGCAGCAGCAGCAGCAGTAGTGCGGCGGACATTTCCAAGGGTGTGTGGTCCCAACAAGAGCACGACCTCTTCCTGGAAGCGCTGCAGCTGCACCCGAACGGCCCGTGGAAGGCAGTGTCCGACCGCGTGGGCACACGGTCAGTGCGGCAAGTGCAGACCCACGCGCAGAAGTACCACGAGAAGGTGGCGCGCCGGCTGCGCGGCCTTCGCAAGGAACGCAAGCGCGTCCAGCGCCAAGAGCACCGCATCGACGACGAAATGATGGAAATCTGCAACGATCTTCAGAACGACAATGCGTTGCTACCACCAAAGCCCGCGGGCAAGCGCCGCCGCAAGCGGCAGCCCCAGCAAGAGGAAGACACGCCCAAGGAGAAGAAGGCTGTCGAGGCCAAGGCGGGGCAAGAGGACGCGAGCAGAATTGATGACGGTGAAGAGACCAAACTGACCGAGAGCATGCGAGACGTCCATGTCGCAGACGCTCCCGTGTCGCCCTACCGAACCACCGAACCAAGTGACGTGACGAACCAGAGCCATGAAGAGACGCAGGAGCTGTCGTTCTACGAGTGTATCGACTATCTCATTGAGGCGCTAAGCCCCAACGACAGCGAATACGAGTCGAACTAATCAGCAAGCTCAATCGCTCGAGTAGAAGAAAGAAAAAAAGTGTCCAGTTCGTGTCGTTGTGACAGTATGTAGTAAGAAACCGAAGTCTCTGCAAACTTGCATGATGGGAAGGAGCAAAATTAATTCATCATGTTGATTCTGACATTTGTTTGTCGTTGCATTGACTGAACGTCCACTATCTGTCACAGCAAAATGTCATAACAAGGTGCACCAACTGGAAGATTGCAAGGCACAGTTTTGGAAGATGTACCTCTTTTTGGTTTCAACCATAAATGCAACCATAAATGTAGCCATTCTGTATGGATTCAAGTTCAAGAGTCACTAGTCCACCGGACCGCACCACCAGGACCCGGAGGACGCCGTTTGTGAATGGACGTGGCACGTATTCCCTGTACTTTGCTGCCTTACGAGTGAGCTCGACTACTTGGGTATTAAAACATTGTACACTCTTCGATAACCGATCTCACACCACAGTACCTCCCAGTCTGTGAGATCGGCGTTGGCTCGAATGAGTCGAACCCAAGGAACGTATACAGTGTACTATATCGCAAAAATCCGTGCACGTCCAAGCAAAAAGGCGTGCGTCGCAAACACCTGCTCTGTAAGCTTCAGTACCCAGGCTCACAGACTTGCAGCTGGCATACTGTACCATACCAGGCGAAAGATCGTCAATAGGAAGACTGACAGCATCTGCAGTGTACAGCACACCATCCCAGTGCTGAACCGGCGGAGAATTCTGGGTGGTGGTGAGGTTGCACAGTGCAACTTGCATTACATCACGTCTGCATAGTACAGTGCACTGTATTGAGATGGTCCGTGGTCGTTTGGTGGTCTATGATAATGGATCCATGGTGGAACATATCACATTTCCCCAACGGTGAGAAAATCGATGTGGTTTTGGAGGCTGCTTGCTGGGACTGCTTAGCTTTACATGCTTTTAGATAGAAATTGGATTAAGAAATATATCTATTTTGAGAAGAATGGAATGATGGTTCTCTCCGCCCCATCAACTCTCGTCAGCCACAAAAAACGAAGTGGGAAGATCGTGCCCTAATCTCTGAATGAAGAACAGATTATCCCACTTTCTTGTGAAGATGGAACCAATTCCTCCGAGAAACTGCAAAACCCTGGCGGAATTTCCTCCAGGTTTTTGCGGCTGCCATCTGCCCAAAATGTTGCACCTACCTGCCACACTTCTGTTCTGATATGGCAGCTCAGTACAGTACATGCGCTGAAGACTGAAACGGAAAATGTTCCCAGCTTTTCAGCTCCTCAAAGTCTCGACATATTTTGTCCAGTATATCAGTACATCATGCGTTGTGGAGCGTGGTGTTATTGTTTAGAACAGTTTGTGCGTCATGTTGTTGGTGACTTGAATTCAGAAGGTGTTCCAGCCAATGAACAGCCAACAACGCCTTGTTGTCAGCAACGGTTGCCAATTGGATGAGATGGGCTCCCCACATCACCGACTCAGATCTGAGCAAGAACTGGTCTGCACAGGAACTGTGGGAACATCCGCGCGCTGGCCAGGAGCGCGCACACACATCACAGTACCGGACCCATTCTGCAAACTCGCCTGCAGCTCCAAAGACGCAGTGCGGGCCGTAGCCGTCGTTCATGACATAGAACAGAGACGCGCCCTTCACTTCGTGATGACGTTCTTCCCTGCGCGCCTCCCCAGTCCCAACGAGGACTCGCCCAACTCCAACGCCAACGGCGCCAACACGCCGGCGTCGGGGTCGGCGCCCGAGCGCGGCGTCTGGTCTCAGTCGGAACACGACAAATTCCTCGAGGCCACGACCATGTACCCAAACGGCCCGTGGAAGGCGATCGCCGACCACGTAGGCACGCGCTCGATCCGACAGGTGCAGACGCACGCGCAAAAGTACCAAGAGAAAGTGGCTCGCCGCGAGCGCGGGCTCCAGAAGAACCGGCAGAAGGTCTCTCGCATGGAGCACCGCGTGGACGAGGCCTCATTTGATTTCGTGAACCGCCCTCGCGCCGCGAACGGTCGGAAACGGGGATCTACCAACAAAGGCACGCCTGCGCCGCGGTCTACCGGGCCGTCCATTTTCACAGGCATGGGCACGTCGCCGCCTGACGAGCTGCTGCTTGAGGTGGCGGGGCTGTTCGATCGGGACTCGACGCCGCGGGATGTGCCGTCCCCGCTGCCGTTCCGCCCGGAGATGCCCAGTGTGACCATTGAGAGGATGGAGAATTTGTCCATTGAAGACCCCAAGGGCGAGGAGATCAAGTTCAACCAAGAAGCCGGCCCTCAGCACGACGTTCCGGTCCAGGAGGTCCCCACCGTGAACGAGTCGCTGGATTTTTTCCTAAGGATCTTGTCCATGTGGGGGTCCGGTCCGATGACCCACGGGTTTCGAGGGAGGTGAAAGTGCATGTTGGCCACCCAACGGTTTGGTGGCACCCATGTGGCGTGTGCAGGTGCACTGTTGACAGTGTCGCAAGGCTTGTTTTCTTCTTCGTGTGGTAGTTTGTTGATTCCTAAATATTATGAAAGGGTATTTAATCCTGATGCGCCAATAGTAATTCCCACTTTGCCCTGCTGGTAATCATTTTTATTACGAATCATAATTTCGTGATTCGTCGATTCGTCCATAGCTCCGTTCCGACTCAAATCTGTTGGAATCTAACATGGGCAGATCATTTCCAGACTGAACGGTGACTATCATCATGATGGTCATGGGCATGGGGGATATGCATGGGCGCCCCTGTTTGGTGACGGTTGATCACAGTGGGGTGATATGCCATGTATACTGCACGCGATCAAGTCTCCAGTTGCGCGATGTATCCTGTAGAATTGTGGATAAATGAAAAAACTGGAATAAAAGAATGGATTCCATCGGATTGTGGGTCACGAAAATCTGTTTTCTGTTCCACGGCAGCGTACCTCTTAGACACGATATCCCACGTCTTAATCCCTAATCGCAAACAGCTCAACAATGAAGATTAATTGTGCAGAAAACTGTGTCAATTAATAACTTGGTCGTGTCCAATCGAACTCAGATTTTCGATTCGAAATATGAGGAATCACATGAGTCATGTCCCGAAAGTGTCGATTGACTGCCGATGCGTCATCCAGCGACGATTATGCGGGCCCTCTGGGCGTGCTCCTCCACGAGACGTCAAGCTGCTGTCACACGGTGCCAACTGTGCAGTACAGTACACGATCGTCGCTTAATCCGCGACGTCTTCCCTCCGCACTTAGTCCCGTAAATTTGTTCCCTCGCCCCCCCCCCCTGCTTACCCCTCATGGACGACGACGACGACATCGAGTACTACCCGCCCACGCCCGTGGAGCGCGGCGTCTGGTCCAAGGAAGAGCACGACAAGTTCATCGTGGCCGTCACGCAGCACCCGGATGGTCCGTGGAAGCGCATCGCGCAGCTCATCGGCACGCGGTCTGTGCGCCAAGTGCAGACCCACGCGCAGAAATACCAGGAGAAAGTCAACCGCCGCCAGCGCGGCCTGCAGAAAAATCGGCAAAAGGTCGCGCGGCTCGAGCACCGCGTGGAAGAGGCCACCTACGATTTCCTGCAGCGCCCGCGCGCCGGCAAAGGACGCAAGCGCGGCAAGTACAACAAGCGCAACAGCGCGCGCGTGGCGCCCATCCTGCCGCGGCCGCGGACCGTGACCACTGCAGTCGCCACTGCTGCTGCTGCTGCCGCCGCTGTCTCGGCTCCTCTCTCCAGTTCTGTTCCACTATCTACCACGTCTCCATTGCTGTCACCAGCAGCGGCGCCATCATCCCTCAAACTAGAACCGGTTCCACCTCCACCGTCAGTCCTGCCCGCTCCTGTGGATTGTGGTGGTGGGAAAGACGTGGTGGAGATGATGCTGTCTGTGCCGCTGCCGTCGCCCAAAGAAGTCCACAGTCCCGCCATCTTCAAAGATAGACCAGGTGACCACCCCGACACGCTGGCCATCCACAGTGACGGCCCCTTTGAGCTCGACGCGCCAGCGTTTCCGCCTCACACTGACTCGGACTCGCCGCAGCTGTCTCCAGCCCACGACGACGCGTTGAACTTCACGTCGGAAGCCATTGATAGTCTGCTCTACGACGACATCGTCGCCGTGGAAGAAGCGCCGGAACATGCACTGAACGTGGGCGACGTGCCGTCGCTCAACGAGGCGCTGGACTATTTCCTTCGGTTCATGCATGTCTGGGGCCCTGCAGCTGGAACCGGAGCCGACACCGCCCCGCTCCAAAGTCCGCCTTCCGACCATCGATGAGGCGGATAGACCCATGCGTCTCAACCATCTCTATATACACTACTGGTAGCTACGTCGCTAATTCCATGTTCCAGGGCGCGTGGCTGCCAGGGGGAAGGTTGATGGAAGATGTCCGACGTCGAAGCCCACCGACGCATTATTTGTTCCCGTTTTGAGACAATTTCAATGTGATGTTCCAGTAATCATGCTTCTTCAAAGAGTTCTTGAAGCATTCTCCCCGGTTCTGCGTGACAGCTTGTCGGGACTATCCTGGCATCCAATATAGTCTAGGCTATTGGAGTCTAATAGCCTGAACTAAATTGGATGCCAGGACAGATTGGTTCCCGGTACAAAAGTGACGAAGCTGGGTGTCGGATCAAACAGAAGAGTCATTGTGAAAAGTAATGAGGAGTTTTGTTCCTCTGCTGTATTTGCCACTTTCTTAATTGTAAAGTGAAAATGAAAAAATGAAAAGCAGTATCGGAATCGTTCTGCTCTCCTGGAATCTAGACACATTTGGTACTACGATTACTGTATAACCCCCTAGAGCCATGCCGCGACTGAAGCCACCACCACCACCACCATCGCCATGGCAGTGCCGTGCTGGGCGCTTGCACCGGTCGGACTCGAGCCTCCTGATCCGCCCGAGGTGCCGCTCGTCGTTCCGCCCGAAGCTCCTCCACCGCTACTGGTGCCGCCGAACGCTGCCTCGTCCTCCGCTGAGATCACCGGGAGGCTGCTCACATCCACGTCCAGCTGAGCCGATGCGTCCGCACCCGTCGCCTTGATCGCCAGCGCCAGCGCAGTGTTCTCGACCGCCAGCTTGGGGGCCCCAACTGCAAAGCCGCTGGGACAACCCGAGCCTTGCGCGACGATCTGCCAGTCCAGTCGGTTGCTGCTCGACACACACGCCACGTTCTGGATGCTCGACCTGTCAGGGACGCCGTACCAGCGACCGTCTTTCGCGGAGATCTCCGCAGCCGTGTCGCCCCGACTCGGCTCGTTGGGCGCCCACGACCAGACCGTGGCCTCGACAACCGCTCCATCCAGTCCGTCCGGCGCGACAATGTTCACTCCAGCATTCACAAACACGGACAGCGTCGCCGCTGTCACCGTAGCCGGGTCAGCCACCGTGCCGTTCACTTCACCTCCCGATAGAGCATCCTCCGACATGGTCGCGTAGCGGAGCTGGCTCGTATAAGCGCGCACAATTGTGCCGGAGTTGGTCTTCGCGCCCCAGATCGTTCCCGCTACGCCCCCAGGAGTCCCACCCGGGATGTTCCGCCAACCGTCACACACCCCTTCCCTGCTAAAGTACACGTCGCCGTTCGTGTCCTTGTCCGTGAGGATCGCCACGCGCTTGCCAAGCTGGATGAGATCGCTCAGTGGGGTTGTCTGCCACGACGCGCTCGCCGACGAGAGATCCGCCGGCGTCAGCAGCCAGTCGCCGTACGCCGCCGTGTGGAGCGCCAGCATCTCGTCGTACTTGCTGAACGTCGTCACCTCGGCGCCAATATCCAGGTAGAGCAGCACAAACTCGCTCGGGTTGGCCTGGAGCCACGCGGCAATTTCCTTCACCGAGTCGGCGTGGGCGCGGGATTCCTCCGCGCGGATACCACCGAGCGACGGCAGGCAGCCTATCAACGACGACTGCCATTCAACGCTCACACTAGTCGTCTCCCCAGCAGACAACAGACCTTCGGTCGTGCGCTTGATGGCAGCGCTCATGTCGTCCAGCACAGCGAAGCTGACGCGCGAGCAGTGGCCGTCGCGGATCTTGCCGCCAAAGTAGTGCACGTCATTCTCCAGCAGCCGCGTGCCGAGATTGAGCTGGTCGGTCAAGGTGAGGTACTGGTTGTTGGTGCGCATGTACGAGTTGGCGTTGGTGGCATCCAGCACCTTGTTGACCAGCTGGTCGCGGTTGCCCCATCCGCGCGCGAGCGTGGTCGCCGAGTTGTGGGTGCCCAGAAGCTGAGTGAAGCACAGCGGCTGCGCGTAGGACAAGTTGCGCTGGTACGAGACTGCGCGTGCCACCCACGGCGCCACCTTGGCGGTCCCTTCCGTGCACACATCAGAGCAGACCTTGTCGGCGTCGCACAGCTGCGCGGTCGTGCACTTGAGGCTGAGCACCTGCGAGTTTTTGCTCGTGCTGGTCGACACAAGGGGCGTGGCAGTCGACTCGGCCAGCGTGTAGCTCGGGTTCGCGCACGTCGTCTTGAACGTGCATCCAGCGAGCGTCTCGTACGGCGACGTAAACTTGCTGGCGGCGTCCTGCGTGCCAGCGACCAAGTTGAGCGTATCGGCCAACGAACTCCCCGTGAGGTGCTTGAGCACACCGTCCACACTCTGGATCAACGAAGCAAACTTTGGCGCGCAGCACGACAGCGGAGCGTACGCGTACGCTCCTCCGGATGCCGAGACGCGACTCGCAAAGGACGGCTCGTCCAACGCCGAGCACGCGGCTGTGCCCTCTGGCAGTGCAAACAGCGGGATCCCGGCGTCCAAGAGTAGAGGGCTCAGTAGCGACGTCGCGCCCGTGGCGTCCACGATGCCCGACAGCAGCGACAGTAGCGACTGGCCACAGTACGTAGTGGCGCCGTCCGTTGTGGAGCACATCGCCAGGTGCAAGCCGTTCACAATGGCCACCAGCGTCTGGTCGAGCGTCTTGCCGTCGGGCACAATCAGCTTGAGCAGCTCGTAGAGCTCCACGAGCTGCGCGCAGCACGCGCCTTTCTTGTCGAGAATGGTGATCAGCACGGGCACCAGCGCGTCCACGCACGGGCCGATCTCCTTGTTCATGACCGAGCAGAACGCCTCGTTCTTGGTGGAATCCGCGGTCCAGTTGGCGAGCGTCGCCGTCAATGGTGGCGCCGAGGCGGTGGCGGTCGTGGTCGTGGTGGTCGTGGTGAGTCCCGAGGCGAGCAGGTTGAAAAACTCCGAGAAGGTGGCCAACCCGCCGCCCGTGCCCGACGACAGCAGCGACACGAGCGAGTTGAGCGTGCACGTGGCGCCCTGGGCGCCCAGCGGCGCCAACAAGGCGTCGGCGTTCGAGGCCACGCAGTTGCGGATGCCGGCGGCCGCGGGCAGCGCCGAGAAGTACGAGGAGAGCGGGTTGCTGGCGAACGCGGCGTCGCACGCGGCCTGGTCGTCGGCCTGCGACGAGAGGATGCGGTGGACGTGGCGTTGCAGCAGCGGCGCGAGCTCCTCGCGTTGGCGGACGCGCGGCGCCGCGTTGGCGTTGGCGTTGGCGTTGGCGTTGGTGGCCGCGGCCACAACAACTGCGGCCGCACCTAGTAGGAGACGGCGCCAGTGCATGATCAAGACACTGGGGGGCAGATGCACGAGTGGGAGATTATTCTGGAGACTGTGATATTATAAAGAGAGAGAGTGGTTGCCTCTGAGGAGTTAGTACAGTGTCCAACACCTTGCAATGGGCGTCGCATACAGAGAAACAAAAATGGACTACAAGGCTCTCTTAACCATCATCGATGTAGACAGTGTATCAAATAATGAGAGATTTTGGGGGTAATGAATTCTACGTTGAGATGTGGATAACATGGCTGCAATCGGATTTAGGAGGTAGCGCCAGTTGCGGTTCTGTTCGGGATGGAAAGGTCGTTTCGAGCGACTCGCGCCATGATGGATGTGATTGGCTGCAGGAAAAATGGTTCTGAAACCATGACTAAATGAAAAGTGTACCGGTATCAGTGGACCATGAGTTGACATCCGATGTAATACCGGTATTCGTAACCATTGCGTAACCAAGTGGTCCTCTGCTCTAGAATATCACTTGAAGCAGAATATTGACCAGTGCGGGTTTGGCTGGACGGAGAGCTTCGCACCAAGTTACGCCAAGCTCCAAGATCTTTCTGCGACAAGAAGCCGCTGGGACACTTGAGGTGGATCCGTGACACCACGAGCCTTCTTGAGTCTCTCGTCTGCAGGCAGCGGATGTTCAGCATTTCGCTCCTATCGTACATGGCTACATGCTCAGGCTGGACCCTTGCACTGATGGAAGTGTGACTCCAGATCCACTCCCGATCAACGAAATGGGAATAATCAATCAACCAAAAACTGATAGTCTGTCTTCTTCAACGACACCAATACCACGCTGGTAACATTTGCGACACGTGCTGCAGCGCATGCTTTCTTCTCCGAGAAATAGCTTTAGTGGCCACGTCGATCAGCACGAGCCAAGCTAGCTGGGACCGTACAGTAGAGTACGCTACACAGTATTAGTCTTGTGCTGAGCCAACAGAAGCCTGCCTCAAAATGCTGTTTGTGCCCAGCGACCGAGTTGGACAATCCCTGGGTGGATGCTGAAAAGGGCTAGCCGAACCGAGAATCCAGTCGATCGCTCGACCTTTAGGGCGTCAAGCTGGGGCTCCCGTCAGCTCGACCCGGGTTCTTTGGGAAAAATCCTCAGCCATATAACCAGAGCTTTTCCCAATCCTGTGCGCATCGAAGCGTGGACAGAGAAGTTCAGGAACATGGGTGCAAGTGTCCGACATCCACATGCAATGAAAGTCGTGTCCGCAAATCGACCATGAACAGAAGCGAGAAGTACAATCATTCCGCTTGAGTATGACGTGTGAATGATCAGAACGCGTCATTGGAAAAGAACCTCAAGATCTGTGTCCGTGCATGCTCGATAGTCGATATGTGCAGCAGATTCTAATGCGCCGCAGCTCAGCGACACTGGATCGATCTTCAAAATCGCAGCGCATTGTAGAATGTCAGTACAACAAGATCTCGTCTGAAATAGCCCAGCCTCAAAGGCTTTGAGGCTGAGTTTGATTTCTCGTGCATGTCGATGAGAGATTGAGAGTTCAAACGGCCCGAAGCCTGTGTCCATCGCCACCACCCTCCGCTCTGTTCCAATTCTAAAATGCCGGTGGCTGTCCAACGCTGGACACTGCCTCCGTCCATGTATCCAGTACAGTAGTACTGACTGGACCAGTACCATACGTAGTGAGTCGTCTTTAGTCCACATACTCATGCTACAGTATGCAGAGGTCCAAGCACGCATAGTGGGTAGAAACACGCCATCTCGATATTCAACTAGGTTTCCAACGGGCACGGAAACAAGTGACTGTGTGTGAGATCTCCCACTGATGGGTTCACTTACAATTACCAAAACATGGTGCCCCGGTGGTAGAATAACTCAGAAGCAAAGGCCACCACCTACCATGTTTTGATATCTTATACGCTTTGGTTGCTAATGTCACACGCTATCAGTCACATGGCCAGGCACAGCGATCGCGGATAGCCATCCTCATACATTTTTTTAGATAGATTATAGACCTTTCGCCAGCATCAGTCGTTTTCCAGACTTCGTCCTTGAAGCCTGCTTGTACCTATGTCCACTCTGGCCTCCAGATGGCTCCGAATCTCGCAATCGAAGTTGTGTGGAGTGCATGGCCGTCCTATCGTTTACTGTGTTCCTCCTCTGCTGGTCTTGGAAATCTCACATGCTCCATCTTCGCACAGCCGTCCAAAGAATGTAGCGAGTCAACGTGAACCCGCTTCGCACCATGGCTTCACTGCCTTGGAAACTGTTCATTCTACAATTTGCTTTGCGCATGCACAATCTCAACCACCACCAACACAGCACCACTCCGCTCTCCACTGCAGCGATGATCGGCCAACCAATCGCGACCACCACCGCCACCTCCGCCATCCCAGGCAACCCGTACATCGATGCCTTCCACCGCAAGAGTGCGCCCAAGCCGCCGCAAGGATGGACCGACTCGATCAACAACGGCGTCTGGTCGGACGAAGAACACGCCCGCTTCATGGAAGCTCTGCGAATGTTCCCTGGCGGCCCGTGGCGACTAGTCGCGGAGCACGTCGGCACGCGGACAGTCCGCCAAGTGCAGACCCACATGCAAAAGATCAACGAGAAGGCGCGCCGCCACCGCCGTGGGCTCCACAAGAAGCGCAAAGACCGTCCACGCAGCGAACCCATCGGCTCCGTGGCCGTGCTTTCGGTCTCGTCGTCTTCGTCGTCAGACGACGACGACCGCGGCAGCGAATCAGACCAAGGAGTGATCTTCGAACCAATCGTAATCTCGCCGACCTGGGGTGCGACGGCCACCTCCAACAACCCTTCCAACACATCCAACGCTGAGGCGTTCGTAATGCTCGACGAAGAGCTTCTCTTTGACAATGCGATGATCAGTGAGCTCAACCTTGACGGCATGGAGGAGATGTTCAGCTCGCTCTTTGAGAGCTTCAGCTCCTGATGCCAGGTCGCCGCCGAGTGCGACATGATACCCAATTATTAGGACCCGTCACCTCCACGCCTCGTACAATTATTCACTACAGCCAACAACGCTTCGCCGCGTCTAATACAATACACACCCAACGATGACAAAAAATTCTCTGTTGGGTTAATTGGCATTCTGATGACGGTCATGTAGCTTCTTTGACTGATGTGATTCAACCATCATCAACATGATGAGGGGAACCACTTCATCAAAATTCTGATCGTGTGGAGTACATTCGTTTAGACCGCTGTCGCCTAGTGGTCTTAGGATTGGGCTACTCTTCGTCTCCATGCTGCAATGTGCAGAATTATCCGAGCGGATGGACGCCTGTCCAACGCGGATCCAACTCCAAACTGTACGGGCAGGCCGTTGTCTGATTGCAGCGAGAACACACTTGACCTACAATTTTTGTGCGCTCGGATGGCCGTCACAGATGATGGGCAGAGGATCGTGGTGGACCCAGCTCAGGTCTAAACCAAACAAATACCAAAACATGTGAAGTCAGGGTAGGGAAATTGGAATTGAGTCTGATAAACGATCGAATTTTGATAGCCGCTTTCGATAACTTGCCGGCTTTTCGCACCCTATTGATCACCCTCGTTGTAGTGATACAGTGGCACTGCCACTGGCACCCGCGGTGTTTTGCACTGGCGGGCTAGGATCTGAACCCAATCGCACTTGGATGCGGAAGGCTTCAACTTGAAGCCATCCAAGGCAAGTTTTTTCATGCTAATGGTAAACCGGCGAGTCGATCGCGATTACGAGTGCACCCCAGTACGTGCGTCACTACTGCTGTTGCCATTTACGGTACAGTGCCTTGGACACGATGGACACAGAAATGAAGCCATTGGAGCGTTCCGGGGCGATTGCTCGCGCCAACGGCCAAGCAAACAGGGTGACGCATCGTACGCTATTGTCTCAGCAGGTCATGCACAATTATTGCAGTTATTTCGGATGCATGAGCAGAGGATTCTGCAGGTGGACGTTGGCGATGTCACTCCCCTTTCTTGGCGCTAGAAATGGAACATGTTCCACCTCTTAGATCATTCTTGAACATTCACCATTCAATAAGCACCCCAGCACCGACAGTACCGATACCACAATGAACGCCACTGTGAACCGAGGTGTTTGGTCCGCCGACGAACACGACCGTTTCTTGCAAGCCATCCAAGTCTACCCGCACGGGCCATGGCGCTACGTGGCCAAGCACGGGGGCACGCGCGACGTCCGCCAAGTGCAGACCCACGCGCAAAAGTACTACAAAAAAGTGGGTCGCCACATGCGCGGTCTTCGCCAGGAGCGACGAAGCTGGGTGCGCTCTGAACACCGCATCGACGAGTTGCCTCCAGGGCTTCAGCGGCCAAGCCCGCAACGACCCAGCATCCCGGACCGATTGCAATCGTCGCCTTCGTTTAATGAAGCAGCCTCCGTGCCAATGTACATCCCCGAGGCTCCGTTCTCAGCGCCCCACAACCATACAGAGGATCATGAGCTGCTGATATCGGATTACTCCCACTCGGCGCCAGAGCTCGGCATACTGGCGCAGCTGCCCACCTTGGAGAGTCTCTGGATATGCTCTTGGAGTGCCTATCCGAGTAGAGGAGATCACTAAACTCTTTCCTAGCCTGCATAGTACTAGAGGAGATGCCCTACAAACTGAACGAAAAAATGAAAACTACACATAACACCGCAACTAGGCCACCCGAACAGTAGAACATCTTTCCCAGCGACTTCAACATGATCTCCTGACTAGGAACTTTTTTTTTGGTGGAGAACAAAAAAGAGGGGTCCCAAATTTGTGACGTCATGTACCAGTAGTCGCCAACCTGGGTAGTTCGTGCCTGCAGTCTGCACTGCACTGCAGAGTCTGTGGACCACACTCATTCTTCCAGAAACACACCCATTCCGGCAGCTAATTCAAGGAAGAAAATGACTGTAGATGGGATCACTTTTAAATAAATCAGTTCTTGGATCTTCACTTTTTGAGGTGGATGTGCAACCGAAGGTTGTTCCGACGGCCCATCTCACTTTTTCATGGCTCATACTTGCTCAGCTGAGGGGGAGCGGCGAGAGTTGGAGCTCGCACGCGCTTTATGTGTGGTTCATTTTTTGTAGATTTTTGTTCTCGGAACCATTTTGGTTCTTGCTGCTCTATTTTCAAGAAACGGAGCATGAGAACAAAAAAGACAGAGTTGAGCCGGTGTTTTCCGAGACAGGGCGAGTAGTGTTGTTTTAGTTGGGTCCGCTTCTTCCGCAGCGCGGATCCCGCCCCAGCAACCATTTACTGTACAACTGTATTGTTAGAAACCACTGGTGAAGCACAAGTGGTGGTGCTATGTTGAGATACAAAATTTACACCCACTGCTTGTTGTGAGTAAACTTCTTAAAAATATCGATCATGGTGACGGACCAGCAAACACGATGGAAGAGACACACCCCTTCAAGAAATCCAGAATCAACTAAATCGTGCAGAGCCATTCTCCACCTGCCCGTTTCTAAATTTCATAAATCAATATTTTGTTTTGACGATAGAGAGCAGTCAAAGCCCACACTCACTGTTCCGTCCCAGTCTTCAATTTTGCTCCCAGTACCAGCACCATCCCCCTTGCCTAGGCCAACCCACAATGAAGCAAGGCGTCTGGTCTCAGGACGAACACGACCGGTTCCTCGCCGGCATCAAGATCTACCCGAACAGCCCGTGGCGTTTAATCGCTCGGTACGTGGGCACACGCTCGGTGCGCCAGGTGCAGACCCATGCGCAGAAGTACCACGAGAAGATTGCTCGCCGCATGCGTGGGCTGCGCAAGGAGCGCCGCAACCACGTGCGCGAGGAGCACCGCATCGACGGCGACATCTTCAGTCTGCGCGCCGCGGTAGCTATTGATGCCACGGCGGTTGGATCGCCAGTGGCCACCGGCCAGTTCCAGTTTGAAGCGGAACTCGCGAGTTTTCAGGACCACACGCCGGGCTTCCAGCTGCCGCATGAAGCGCGTGCCGCCACCCACGTGGACGCGGCGTGGAAGGATCCGCTGACGATGCACTTGCCGCCGCGGCGCATGCTGGCGGGACCGATGCACTCGCTGGACGACGCGCCCGAGCCGCTGCCGTACGACTTTTTTGCGCAGACCATGCTGTCAGCGGACCGAACATATGCGGTTGTGTGAAGCGCCTACGGCCTGTCGATTATCTATGGCAATATTGTATATAACTTCCATGTACTGTGCGTCTGAGAATCTCGAACGTTGTTTGAACATTGCATCCGGTGCCTCCCGCGTTGTGGACAACTGTGCCCCCAACATGAGGCGCACGAACATGCACGCAACTGCCAAGTGGCGGAAGTTGGACATTCACTCGCGCTACGGCCAATACGAATTGACAGAACCCACGAACCCAAAACGCGCACTGCACTTTCAAGTTCCTAGCTAATCAAAGGGATGGATCTCCTATTCAAATACGGTGGATCCAAAGCCCCAAGGCCCTGCTTGCTACTACTCGTACATGATCTAAGTGCTGAAAAGCTCAATCCGAAAAGTGCTTGATGAGGAAATCGAGCGATTCGCTGAACGACGGCAGCTCCGTCGCCAGGTCCAGCACCTCACCCACATCCTCAGCGTTGATGCTCCCGTCGTTGCGCTTGATCTCGTCGCCTTGGAACACAATGTCGGATGACCGGAAGCAATCAACACTGACGGGGCTGCGCGGCGACGACGCGTCCGTCGCGTGCTTCAAGAGCTCTGCAAAGCTCACGGTTACTTGCAGCGTGCTGTCGAGCGATGTCTTCTGCAGCACCGAGCACGAGACGCCACCAAAGCCCTCGGAGCGCCGACACGACGCGAGGATCGCCTCGTCGATGCGGTGCTCAGTGCGCGCCGAGGTCTTGCGGTCTTTGTGCATGCCCCGCATGCGGCGCTGGATCTTCTCGTGGTACTTTTGCGCGTGGGTCTGCACCTGCCGCACCGAGCGCGTGCCCACGTATTTGGAGATGACTCGCCACGGGCCTTGAGGATAGATCTTGACGGCGGCGAGGAAGCGGTCGTGCTCCTCCTGGGTCCAGATGCCTTGCTTCGTGATGTTGCGGTGCATGTGGATTGGTTCTGAGTGGGGGACTTGAAGACGGAGAACGGATCTCGAACCAAACCAAAGATAAAACGGAATGGCGACGCACCCAACAGGGGCGTTTTTCGTCGATTTCTTGGTTTCTTGGTTTTGATTGCTTGTCCGCCAGCCAAGGGGTCCAATGTCAAAGGTGCACCGTCACTAGAGTATTGGCTTCAGGGCCGTATATTGTGCCCCGGTCTTGTTCGAGGGAACTTGAGCTCAACCCACCCACCTGGCTGCGTGTGACACACGAAAGGTTACGAGAGTTAGGAGAGTTGTGCTCCAACCGAAAACAATCCTGTTGGGTTGGCGAAGAAAGAAAACAGTTTCTTCCGTCTACAGTCGAAACATGCGATTTGCCACAAGCACAATATTTCACTGCGGGAGTGGACTCGCCACTCACCCTCAGAAGACAGCTTGAGCTTGCACAACCGTCGTGGTGGTACCGTATTCAAGTGAACTGTTTTATGCACGTAGTGGAATCATTATCAAGTGGTACACGAGACGAGCCATACTGGACCTCAACTCGAAATGGCAAGTGTTAGTGTCAACAAGTAAATAGATCAGGGATGTTTACTCAAAATTGCAAGATTTCCACATTTTTAAAAAACTATGTGGGTATTGCAAAACTACCCACATCACTACAGAGAGTGTTTTTTTTAATTGGATAACCCACACACGTCAGCGCAAGTTCAGCAAGAGCTGCAGATAGCGCCCTCCACACACTCCACCGCGCGCCTAGTTCTAATACGATTGCAGCACCACTGCTGGTGCAGTAGAGCACAGTAGGGGCTATGGTCTCACCACTGAGTTTGTGACAAATTCAGTGACTGAACCATGCAAGGCTCAGTGGCTAAAACCTTGGATGGAATCCACTCCCTGCGAGCCCACCTGCAAGTGCGTTGTGACGTGGGCGCGCCAGTGGAAAGAGTGTATTGGACTATGCACCGTGCTCTGTATTTGTCAGTAATCAAGCGCAGTCGAGACTTAGCAAGCCCCGTGCGTCGTACGTCTACTGCAACCAGGTCGCGGGCATTGTCTGTCTACCTCAACGTTAAAGTGGCTCCTCAGCCACAAATTCATTCGTAGTGATGTGTCAATACCAGTTGAAAATTTCGTCAAAGCTTTGGCATTAACTGGAAAACTGACCATAGACAGGACGGAACAAACACTCCGACCTTGATCATTAAAACTCCCTGGTGGGCAACGATGGACGCCTTGGTACTGTAGGACAGTAGCAACGAGTAGTATCGAGAGAACATTCGGTTGGTCGCTCACCGAACACTGACAGTGTAGCAGTGCTACACTGCTGGCTGTGTCGGAACAACACTTGTGAGCGGGCGGTTCGAAACCTGTACGCTCAGAATGTCGGTCACATTGGCTGATATCTTCGCTAGTCAATCTTGTCCACACGTTCGAGCAGCTGTGGTCCCACTATCCTATTCTATGTGCGTTTACGCCACGGCTATGTAGCAAAATAGTTCCACTGTCTTAAAAGACTAAACATTCTCTATAGTGTTGGGGGGAGCACATCAGATTGGAGGTCTGCTGGAATCTACAAGTGCGCGACCATTATTTGTTTCTGTTTTGTAAACCAGTCGATGAGAGTCTCGCGATATTGCCACAGAACAATAGCTTTTTTTTGTTCTGCAGCATCAGTGCAAGTTGCAACCAAGGCCGAGAACATTCCTTCCACTGTGGAAGGACAGCAACTGGTTTTCCTGTCCACATTTTCAAATTTCTGTCTGGGTCCACTGCGCATGATTGTCAAAATCTAAATATTGGCAATCCTCGCCATCAACCTCCACGCTCGACCGATTAGTACAACAGCACTGCTCGCCGAATTGGACACCAGTGTCCAGATCAATGATCAAAATCTGCTTCTTTGACTGTCGGCTGTGCATACTCCATTGTGCTGTAGTGAACGGTCGGGTTGGAACTGGCCATTCGAAGTGTCTACCTTGCCGGTACGTTAGCTGCTTGCGCCCGTCGCCACTGTAGTGTACAGCACTAATGGATATACAAGATAGCGACGCATCCCTTTAGATTTCTGCCCGTCTGATCTGTTCCGCCCGCCAGCCAACAAGATACGTACTTCTGTCTCCCCCACGGAACAGATCAAAGCTGAACTGAATCTGCACCCCGGCCCAGTTCCATCCGATCCGACGCAAGCTTCAGTCACTAGAGGCATCGAAGAACTCGTCCTGGTCGGTCTCATCCACACTGCTGCCCACGCTGGTGCGCTCGTCCTCGGAGGACTCGACCGATGACGGCGGACGCATGAAGAACTCGAGCTCTTTAGCGTGGCCCTGGCTGAAATCTACGGCCGCGATCACCTGCAGCGCCGCCTGGAACGTCGTGAGCACGTATCCTTCCACGCCCTTGCCGCCGCCGTCCGTAAAATACGACGTAAATGCGATCTGCGAGATGAAATTTCGCGATGCGGACGTGGTGGCAAACTGCGACGACGCGACCAGCAGCGCGCACACGATCGGGATCAGGATATCGGCGTTCGAAGCGGTGTTGTGGAGCTTGTCGGCAAAGCAGCAGATGGACCGGAACGACGAGCACAGCAGCTCAAGCTTGTGGATCGGCGACTTGGCGACTTCGATCATCTCGACCAATATGCGTTCCGCGTCGCGGAGGTCGTTGTAGGAATCAAGCACTAGACTGGACGATCCGTCCGGTTTGGTCGAGGAGAGATGCTGCACCACCATCGCGAGCTGATGCTGGCCGTCCGGTTGCCGTCGGATGTCGTCCAAACTGCAGTAAAAAAGCGTATTTTCGTCCGCAAACAGCTCGTCCAGCACGCCCATGACCGTCCTGTAGATGTCGTCAAAGACGATCCGCTCGATGGCCTGCGAGCAGCTCACAATCGCGGCGTCCGTGCTGGATAGACTTGGGAAGGTCTGCATGGTCGCGCCTGTGAGATGCGCGACGTACATTCGTGCATCTTGGAGGGTTTCTTTGCACACCACGGCGTTCTTCACGCTGCCCAGCCGCTTGATCCGTTTCGTGTATCGATCCGCAAACGCGCGGCTCAGCTCGGCGTTGACTTGGCTGAGAAACTCGGACGAGGTGGCCAAAATGCCAAAGAGCAGCGCGTACACTTCGTCATTAGACGGCTGGAACTGCGTCACGGGCTTGATCTGATCAACACCACAGGCCGTGCGTCGCGGCAGTTGGAAGCGTCGCAGCAGCTCGGCATCTTTGCGGAAGCTCTCGTCCGAGACCGGTGCGGCGCGGAACTCTTGCTTGACCTTCCAGCAGATCTCCATGGCCCACGCGCCCGACTTGATCTCTTCTTGCAGGCGCTTCTTTTCGTTCTTTTTCTTGATCTGCCGCGTCGCAGTGGCTGCCGCAGTGGCCGCAGTGAAGCCCAATCCCGCAACCATGCCCTCCACGGTCACGCCCGCTACAAGCATGTTGATCCCGGCAACCACCCCGGCAGCGGGGAGCAATGCCACTGCTCCAATCACTCCACCCGCCGCTAGAAACGGAGCCACGCGTCTCATCACGGTGGTGGCTGTGGCCTTGGTCGATTGAGACGGCGACGCTGGCGAGGCCGCGCCGTTTGGCCGTGTTTCTCCCGAAGTTCGGTCCTCCGAGAGCTCGTCGATCAGCGACGAAATAGTAACGCTACTGGTAGAATACTTGCGCTTGGCGGTCGTGACGCGCTTGACCACAGGATGCGACGACGGGAACAGTTCCGGCACAGGAGGATGAGCAGAAGGAAAGGGCGTCGTTGCCGCCGCCGCCTGGAACGGCCTGGTCTGTGGACAGCGCAGCATCAACTCGCCGTGGCCGCGACACCGGCGATGCGCGTGGCACTGTGACAAGCACGTTCGATGCACATAGTTACCGCAGTCCATGCACTGACACACCACCTCGCTCTCGCCACTGCGCGGCTGCGTGGACGCCCACGACGGCCGGCGCACGAGCTGCGGGAGCTTGATCACCGCGTCGCTCTTGGCCGGCGCCATCGCGGCTTTCGTCGCAGGCGCCGGGAACAGACAGTGGTTGTCGTTGTCTGGTGGCTTCTGTAGCTTACTGTCTGGGATGCCACGGCGCCGAGATGCGCTGGGCTTGCCCACAACCAGCACACGCTGCTGGCACACGAGGCAGTCGCGGAAGAAGAGCCGGCTGTGCTGCACGGCGCTGAGCTCCGCGAGCGCGACGCGGTGGAAGCTGTGGCCGTGCTGCGGGTCGAACACGCGACCGCTGGACGCCTGGAGGAACGCGCTGTGGGATGCGCGACGAGTGGAGGGGGGGGGTGAGCGCAAGGTCTATAGCCGAGGAGAGGCCGCGGAACGAGCACAGGGAGCGTACCTGAGGTTGGCCATTTGGCACGAGGGTGTAAGTTGAGCTGCTCAGTCAGTTCAAACAGACGGCGAACGCTGCAAGAACAAAAGCTACTTTGTCAGGTGGTCAATTGTTTTGTTCTTTTTTGACAAATGGGGTAGAAGAGATTGGACACGTTATTACCCAATGAATAGCGTTTAACGGTATGAATAGATATTTTGGGAGCATATTATAGGAAGATTCCTCGAAAGCTAATACTCGAAATTTACCAAAAGTAGAATTAGTTGGAATTAAAAATACGATTCCTTTTCTGAAATTGTTTTGCTTTGAACACTATTCTTCAATGCGAAGTTTTTTTTCCCCTTGGAATTGGAGGAAGAAGACATCTCCAAGTCCACGCTATCCTGTGAATGGCCTGAGTCCACACTATCCTGGAAGTGGCCTGTCCCCAGACCATCCTGTAGTGAACGTAGGGTCTTGCTGCGACGACATCCGATCTGAGTGAAGCCCACTTCAATGTTCTGAATATATTGATTTGATTCGCTGTTTTGGTGTCTCGTTTTTCATGGTTTTAAGTGTTGGGCGGCTGTCTCTCTCTGGTTCACTAATCCGCCTGGATTCGAGAGGTGCGGACCAATATTCGCTATTTTTTCCATCTATGCTGTGGATCAGAGAGTCAGAACCTTGCCGATAGTTTAGAAGCCTTCTCTGCTTGGGGAACCGTTCCCTGGAACATCGTCGTCGTCATATCTGACGCCCAGGAACGCGCGCGTATTGGAAATTTGTTCGAACTCACACTGTCGGACATGATCCAGTGGCCAAAGGCAAAGCCCTGTGCAGCAAAAAGCAATCAGAGGATCAAACGGCGACATAGTCTGCTGGTTAGTCCGATCACTACGGACGGGCCGCAGGCTTTGGAAGACCAGCTATGAGCAATGGACGCTGTTCTTGAACCACACTGATGACTATGAGGTCACTCTGTTCCCTGGTGCAGATGTAAAGTATCCACCCGTGAACTCAGAATTGAGGCATCTCTGCCTGGAGCGACTTCAGCCACACACACACACAATGCTGGCTGGAATCAACCCACTCGTGGTGTCCAACACCCCGCAGTGAGGCATGACAGCCATGTGAACCAGGAGCCAGCCCCTCCCTGCCGATCAAAGTGAAGAGAATCTCAGCAGGCCCCACGCGGGGACTGCGCTATTGAACACCATCATTCGCGTTGGTCTCCTCCAGGCCAGCACCAAGGTGTACCCATAGCACCCACTGCAGTCAGAAGCTCGAAGTCTAAATGGGTGGATCGTGGGTACAATGCCATGTTGCAGGGGTGGTCACCGAGCTAGCCAAGATAATATGTGGCCAGACCTCAATCCACGCCTACTTGGCCACACCAGCTACCTCAACCTCTTTCGCGACAACATGGCGCTCTACAGCCAAGGAATCTGGCAGGAAGACGAGCACCAGCGCTTCCTGGACGCGCTCAAGCGGTTCCCACAGGGCCCGTGGGCCGAGATTGCACGGTGGGTGGGCACGCGGTCGCCACGTCAAGTGCAGACCCACGCGCAAAAGTACTACGAGAAGATCGAGCGCCACGCACGCGGGCTGCAGCGAGATCGAAGAGGCAGTGTGCGAACCCAACGCACTCGCGAGCGGCGGATTGGGGCGATTGGAGCCACCAAAGAACACGAAATCGACCACGAAATCCTCGCGGCCTGCAGCCGAGCGCTGGAGCTGGGCGAGAGACTGCCCACCCCAGCAAAGCTCCGCAAATCTGAACCCACGTGGGTGGAAGGCGAGACTGCGGCCGGTGGGTTCGAACGTGACAGTGGATCGGTGGAAGAGAATGGCTCGGATGATCTGCTTCCACTGGACAAATCGCTCGACTTTCTGATCCACGTGCTGGCGGACCTGGACGACCAAGCCGCGCAGTGGGCGTGGAGCGAAGCTGGTGGTCAGTGTGGTCCACGTGGACACGAAGAGGAGGACGGCGGAACGATGGGGCTGTAATCATCCTTCAACGAGGACCAGACCTGGGTGGATTTAAAATTTCGCCTACGGTGTACAGCACTGGAAGTCATCTAGCCCTTGGACAATACGGAATCGTTCGTGGTGGTTCATTAGCAACTTGAAATTGGTTCCAGGTACAGTGATGCTTGCGCCAATGAAACCAATGGCATCCAATTGTAGACCCAACCAAAAGCATTGACAACGTGGCGATCTTTCGCGATTTCAATCAGCAAGGCGAAGCGTACCGTACTGTACTGCATACGTACATTTAGATCCTAGAGGTTTTTGAGCCAAAAAGACAGGAATTGTCGCAATAAACTGTTCCAAGAACTTGACTGATCATGGAAAAAAAAGAACAAAAAAGGTGGAGAAAGTTGGGTCGGTCGGTTCTTTATTATACCGTGGTGTCATAGTGAACAGGGATCGTGGGTGCATACCAAACGAGATCTCTCTGAGTCCCAAAGCGCTAGTGGCTGCAGTAGCGAAACTGATACACGAGCCTCCCGTATTTGACCGGGGGAAATCCTGGACGAAATTGAGTCAAGTTCCCCCGGTGGACGCACAAAGAAATGAATGACGGTGGAATTCTCAGCATGTAGTGTATTGGCTACTGTACTGTATCGTGCGAAAGAAAAGAAAGTGAGTTTGAGCCTCAGCAGCCTCCACGTTTCAGCGTTTGTGTTCCAGGCTGGATCACAAAACGCGAGCGGCTGTCCGTTGAGGCTGATCGTCCACTCTGGCGTCATTGCCAACCGCACCCGATATCCGAACCCAACAACGTTTTATCAGTGGGTTTACTCGAATTTCGAACTGCCCACTCCATGGCATATCAGGGGTGAGACTTTCTTATATACTGATATAATGCTGACACCACAAATCCGTCCAGTTTATGAGCAGATGGTCGTGGCTTCATCTTCATCATTCCACTCTCCAACCTTGATCCCTTTGGTGTAAGAGCCCACGATTTGTTTGGCTACACAGTGGAACCCACACTCTTCGCATGCTATCAGATCGACGTCCCGGACCAACCCCCCCCTCTTCCTCTCTCCACTCCCCTCTCTCCTCGCTCTTTTTGGGTGGCAAGAAAAATTGTCGATCACTTTGGAACTTTCCCAGCGTAAGTCACTGCCGTGGTTGCGCGTCCAGAATCAGTTCTTTGACCAACCCGGATCATCAAACAACTCCACCAAAAAAACAGCACCAAATGAAACGTGGCGTGTGGTCCGAGGAAGAGCACGCGCGCTTCTTAGATGCGATCCGCCACTACCCGGAAGGCCCGTGGTCGAAAATTGCGAGCTGCATCGGCTCGCGCTCGGCGCGCCAAGTGCAGACCCACGCGCAGCGCTACTACGAGAAAGTGCAGCGCCACGTGCGCGGGCTGCAGCGCGACCGCTCCAAGTCGACGCACAAGGAGCACCGCATCGACGAGGACATTCTGCGGCTGCAGCATCTCCACCGTGTGGCCAAGTCCTCCGCTCGGAGCAGCCGTGCGGACCAATCAGACGGCAAGGATTTGACGGACCAGGAGCCGCACCGCCGCCTGTACCGCAGCAAAGACCCGCCGCCGTGTCTCCAGCGGCTCACGGGGCTACCAGCCCAGCACGCGCAGCTCTCGCCCGTCGGGGTCAATGACATGATAGGGCTGTCGCCTCAGTTTGAAACACCGCCGCCGTCGGGATACCACGACCACCAGCAGAGCTACCAGTACCCTCCCATGGGCAGTCTTATGTACAGCAAGTCCAGGATGATGCCTCCAAGCCGCCACCAATACGCAAGGAGACCAGAGCTACCTTCGTTCGTAGCGTCGCTGCCGTCTCCGCACCGTCATCGGGGGTTTGCGCCGATGCCTCCGCTAGGGTCCATCGCTCCGAGGCTGTCAGACCTGCGCCAGCACGATCACCCTCACTCTTACATGTACCCAGGGTACGCGCCGTCGTCGACCAGCCCGACGAGCCTGTCGTCGCCGCACGACTCGCAAGTCATCGCCAGTTCGATTCGAGGCCCCGAGGACCCGCATCGCCGACCGACGCTGACCTGGAGCCAGCCGGGTCTCCTGCTGCCTCGGATCTTCTCCTAATGTTACGAAGTTATTATGGCAGTGCGCACGCCACCAAATAGTCTAGCCAAAGCGGAACCTAGCCCCTCAAATTCAGTATTCTTTTGATTATTGCGCTACACTGTAGGTTTGATTTTGCTTGCTAGGGCCGGCTTCATACTCGATCTCCCACTCACTACAGTACTGTCGATAAATGACTCACAACGACTAATGACAAACACGAGACCCGTACTGTATCCGACTACGACTGGACCTTCCAGACACCGTCCTGGATCGAGGCCGCGACAGTGCCCAGCCTGGCCTGGAGGGACTGCTGCTCCAGCGTCAGCATCGTGAGCTCTTGGCGGTTCTCCAGCCACCGCACCCGGCGCTCCAAGTGGCCGATCTCGGCTCGCATCGCCTGGAACTGTTCTCGCTTCCGCGTCATAAAATCGCGCTGCGACTCGCGGTGCCGCTGGCGACGCTCCTCGTCAGGCATGCGGCTGCACACACGTTTCTTGGGCGTCGGCCACACATAGTCGTTCACTGTGAAGTACTCGGTGCGGGACTCCGCGAGCGGCAGCGGCAGTGGATCAAGGTCCGGGCGGATCCGCTTGGGGGTACAGCTCGAGTCGATCGACGACGTGGGCGACGGCGCCGAGGACGCCGAGCTCGCTGGGGAGGCCAGGCACGCTTGGTCGTCGAAATCGAACTCCACGTCCTGGAGCAGTTGATCCAGCCCGTCCGGTTCCATGAACGACACGGAGATCACAAGGCGAGAGGGGACCCAGAGGGCCATGGGTGAGGAAAGGGGATAGTGGCTGAGAGGCCTTGGACGGCGAAGAAGAATATTCAGAAATGACCACGACGTTGAGCCAAAGAGCTCGGGGTCGAAGTTCTTTCAAAGCAGTGGTCTTTGTTGAGTGAAGAGCCGGAAGCGGGTGAACGGCGCCTCAGGAATGTGATGGGCGCTTTCTTGCAAAGGCAACGTGGCGTCGAGTGAGACTACAGCGGTTCCTCCGGTGCATAAACGGTGATATCACCCGAATGAACTTGACATCGAAGGGGTAGCAGTCCAGAATTGCACGAACGACGCTTCAGTGTGGCAAGCTGCCACGATCCGCCACAGCAGATGCTCGTTCGGGTGGGATCTTTCAGAGCCAAAGGCTTGTATCTGTATGGGTACCCCACAGCTTTGCTCCATGAAAGCGTTGATGCGGTGTTGACACAAATGGCGAATTTTGTTCCCACAGTTTTAATACCAATTGTATCAGAACAGATCGCATGGAGGTTAGATGCGCGCGTGCTCTGCGTCGTTTGGGCAGCTGTCACAGCAGAAGACGACATGGAAGAGCTCGTTGAACAAGCGTCCACGTCGTCTGTTCGAGTCACGCGGATGCCGCGTCAGCGACCCGAGACTGGTCGCGAACCAAGAGCCCGACTTGTTCTGGCGATATCATTCAACATTACGCTCTCGCAAATTTGAGCACAAGGTGCGGGACGGTGGGAATCAGGAGAGCTTCTCTTGCTCGGTCCAACAGTATCCATGCCACCTGTGTGGACAGATTCCAGCTGGCGCCAATCAATGTAAGGCCGTGGGGGCTCATGAAGCTCACCGTGATCGTCGTCAAGTACGGTCTCTCGCGACGTTCTCGCCGGCCGCTCGCATGTGCCTGACTGTTGGGTAAACGGTATCCGCCTGCTCTTCTCAAGAGCTGCCCCGCGGAAACTTGAATGGATGTGTGACCGGTCAACGTGGCGACCACGCTGAGAGCCGGCAAAGGGAGCTACAGTGCCGTACGTCATAGTGGAAAGAAGAAGTAGTGCAATGGAGCATTCAAGGATCAAAACGGGCACGCATGCAGCCTTTTGGGTGAGCCCGGTTGGAGAGGATGATTCGTCTGAGCATCACTGAGGGGTGTGTGCAGCCTCACCAGCAAACGCGCTGGTGCGTCACTGCATCTGGACGCCAACTGCAAAGGAGACGACGACACATGGCGCCGACGGATGCGCGCGAAAAGTAGCCATGCTAATTGCCTCGTTGATCCCGGAGATCCTGGCTAACTAGCATTTGACAGAAACTAAGCGAAGCTAGTTTAGATGATGATGAGATAATCGTACTTAGCCGAAACGGACCTTTTTGCGCATGCGTGAATGGAGGCGACTTGATCAACCCGACCACATCATGAGCGAACTTCCACCGCCTGCGCCCTCTTCTGCCGCCTCTGCCACGGCACCAGGCGCGGCGTTTGCTGCAGCAGGCGCCTCGTCTGCTGGATCCGCCAACCTCCGCGATGACCCGAGTCTTCCGAAAATGTACCCCAAGCCCGTGACGATGCTGGTGATCGGCATGGCTGGCAGCGGCAAGACGACGCTCATGCAGGTGCGGACAGCGTACGCAGAACGGTTATTTCATCTAGACAATATATCTAATGACAATGATCTGTGGGGCTCCGACAGCGCATTGCGGCGTACGCGATCGAGCGCGGGCTCAAGAACTACGTGGTGAACCTGGACCCGGCCGTGCGTAAGACCGGCTATGGCGCCAACATCGACATCCGCGACACGGTTGACTACAAGCAGGTCATGACCGAGTACGGACTCGGTCCCAACGGCGCGATCATGACCTCGCTCAACCTGTTCGCGACGCGGTTCGACCAGGTCGTCGACCTCGTCGCCAAACGCAGCGACGAACTCGAGTACGTCATTTTCGTAACTTAGGGTTTTTGCTGATTGTTTTCTTCTGTCTGTCTGTGTGGTCTGACTGATGCGGTTCTGCTGGTCCGCAGTTACTGCGTGGTGGATACGCCAGGCCAGATCGAGGCGTTCACGTGGTCGGCGTCAGGCACGATTATCACCGAGTCGCTGGCCTCTTTGTTCCCGACCGTGATCGTCTACGTGGTGGACACGCCGCGCACTGCGAGCCCCAACACGTTCATGTCCAACATGCTCTACGCCTGCAGCATCCTCTACAAGCTCAAGCTGCCGTTTGTGGTCGTGTTCAACAAGATCGACGTGCTGCGCCACGACTTTGCGCAGGAGTGGATGACCGACTTTGAGGCGTTCCAGACGGCGCTGGACCAGGTTCAGGACGACAGTTACATGAGTAATCTCTCGCGCTCGCTCAGTCTCGTGCTGGAAGAGTTCTACAACAATCTGAGCTCGGTTGGCGTCTCGGCCGCCACGGGCGAAGGCATGGAACAGTTTTTCGAGGCGGTGGACAAGGCTGCGAAGCAGTACGAGGACGAGTATCTTCCCGACTTGCTCCAGCGCATGAAGGCGCAAGAACAGAAAGTTCAGCAGAGCCAAGAGACCAACCTCACGCGCGTGATGCAGGACATGGATATCTCCAAGGACCTGGGCGAGACCAAACCTAGCGGCACCCCCTCCGGTCCGCGTACCGATTTGTAATTTTGATAATCCAGGAGGTCTTTTCTGACATAGTTATGTGTGAATTTGGTCTTTTTTTAAATGACTCTTCTGGAGAACCAATTTCTAAAGAGCTTGTATTCAGATCACAACGGAAAATGCAGACAGCGAAACCTCCCTTGTGTTGTGTGTGTGTTGCTTGGGGGCGTGGAGCGTGTGTGACTCGTTTGTTCCGCAAAGACCCTCGGGAACGGAACGAAAAAAAAAAATGTCTTTCCGCTCCGAGGACTCATGGCGGTCCAGCGCCATGTCCGCGGGCCGCATGGGCCGCGTGATCGCGGAGAACAGCGAGCTCGAGGAGGAAACACTGGCGCGCGGGCTGCGCGACCAGGCGCGGATCGCAACGCGGCGCCTGGTGACCCCGGAGGAGGCGTACTACCGGGTGCTGGACGACGCCAAAGTGTTTGTGATCGAGATTCGTTCCAAGGACAAGGGGAAAACCGGCGGAGAACAAGAGGACCTAGACGAGGAGAACCAACATGGTGGAGAGGAGGTCGTGAGCATTATGGAGATGATGAAGACCTCGGGCCGCACCTCGTCGCGAGACCGCATCCAGATGCAGAACGACCGCAATGGTACGCATAGAATAAGTTCCCATCGTACTAGACCAACGAGCTAACCGGTCGCGGGGAGAACCGTTTTGTGTGGTTTTGTTCCAGCGTACTGCGTCAAGAAGATGCCGGACGAGATCGTCGCGAGCTCCGGACGGCTTCGGTGTCCGTTCGGCCCAACCCAGCAGCTCACGACGTTCATCCAGCTCGCGCATATCGACAATGGCTACATGATCCTCTCCATCCAACAGCCCAAGCAGCGCGGCGGCGTGCTGGAACGGCTTGCTCTGGAACAGCTTCCAGCCTCGGAACAGCCCGTGCGCGAGGTGGGACGGTTCTACTATCGTGTGCTGGTACCCATCGAGACCCGCCGCGGACCGGATCTGGTCGCGCCGATAGTGTCCAGACATCTGTTCAAAAATGCCGAGGAGATCGTCGAGTGCAGCGACACGTACCGCTGCCCGCAGAGCGCGGTGACCTACGCCAAGCTCGCGTACGAGGACGGCTGGCTCTTTGAGACGCTCAACTCGGGCATCCGCGTGCTGGAGCGGCTCGCAACCGAGCCGGAGATCGAAAACGGCCAGTTTTTCTACATTGTGCGGATCCCCGTGGGCATCCGCGTGGCGCCCAACATCATGGCGCAGCGCGCGGGCAAAGGCTACCGCCTGCATTCGATCGTGGAAGGTTCACAGCGGTTCACGCCACCGGGCAGCAAGATCACGTACGTCAAAGTGTGTCGAGAGAAGAGCACGCGCTGCACGTGCTCGAGCAGCCACCAGAGTCACGATATTGGCACCACTGGCTCCAGTCCGAAAGCGCGCGTGCGACTGGAGCTCTCGGAGGAAGAGAGGAAGCTGATTCCGCGCTCATCGTCGACATCCTCGTTGACCGGCGGATTCGCCGGCAGCGCGGCAGCGACGTGCTCGGGAGGATGGATCTTTGAGCGGACCATGGACGGTCAGCTCGTGCTGGATCCGATCCAGAAGCCTATTGAACGCCAGATCGAGCGACTGTTTTACAAAGTGCTCGACGATGTCGAAGTGCTGCCAACCCCGGGGCTCTTCCGGGCACCGGCCACTGTGTCCAACGGTGGACAAGAGGCGCCAGGCTCATCGTCCGCCAAGAGGAAGCGGCTCAAAGGCACGTTGGTGGAGTGCAGCGAGAGAATCGTGCCGGCGCTCCCCGCCTCCGAGTCGGGTGAATCGTCCAATGTGCCGCAGTTTTCTTTCGTCAAGCTGCGACACGACGTAGGGTGGATCTGTGAGCGCGGGTTGCAGCCGCCGTACCAGTACGTGCTGGAGCAAGTCCAAGGGTACGCGGTTACGCGCGACCAGCCCAAGTTCTACCGCGTTGTCGTGGCCGTGCAGCTTCGCTCGGCGCCTGACTTTGAGTGCCCCCGCCTTCCGGGTGTGAACCCACTAGCTGTCGGGTGTGTGTTTGAGAGCTCGCTGCAGTACACGCCGCCTGGCAGCACCATCACCTACATCAAAGTGTCGAGCGACTCGACGGCCCAAGGCACTTCGGGCTCCAGTGGCTGGGTATTCAACCAGACTCCCAGCGGGGACAAGATCGTGGAGGCAATAGACGAGGACCCCGAGAAGAAAAATGGCAAATTCTTTTTTCGCGTGCTCGCCGACAAGAAAGAGGTGTTGCTCTCGCCGGAACGAAACGGTGAGGTCGTCAAGTATCTGTTCCAGAACACGTTCTTCCCCGCCGAGATGGAGTACACGATCCCGCGCACGCAGGAGACGTACGTGCGCTTGTCGAAAGAGAAAGGATGGATCTTGCTGGATCCGCCCCACACGCCGGAGGACAAGCAAACGCTCCAGCGGCTCCACGAAGACATGTTCAATCTGTACCAAATGCCGCCCAGCTGGGTCAGTATCGGCCACCCGAACCGGACGTGGTTCAAGGTCCCCGACGGGTCGTGTAGAACCGTTCTGGTCGAGGAGACACTGCTGCAGATGCAGATTTTCAAGAGCCGGAACATTCTTGCGGCATCTTCTCAGGGAGCGGACAACGTGCCGCTCAGTCGCCAAGGCTCGGTGACGCTCAATAACGGTTCCGACGTCTGGCCCTGCACGCTGGAGGAGATCAAACATTCTGCTAGCGCCTTGCTGTTCACGTTCCCGTGGAAACAAGTGTGGTGGATCTTTGAGATGGAGAACGGCGAGAAGCACAGCGTGGAGCTGCAACATGGACTGCGCGGCGGCTTTAAGGGGGTGCTGTTTGACGGCGAGCCGCAGGTCCAGAACCGTTCTGTCGGAGACATTCTATGGGACGCCGGCAGCGAATTCGTGTTCGAGTGGAACAAGCACACGTTCAAGGTCATCATCGCCCTGGAAGGCGCTTTTTTCTCGCAGTATCTGCAGTTTTACAGCTACTCGCTGCTGGTGGACGAGGAAGAAGTCGTGCCCATGGCGTTCTAGAGATCCGTACGATATATTGCCGAGGCGACAGGGAACAAAGACAGTATTTTCGCGCCGAGAGAGCGAGTGTACAGAACAAAAAATAAAGCGAAAGAAGGAAATGTTGGGTGCTTGAGTGTGACAAACCGAACGATGCTGAAGATCGTGGTCGAACTAACTTATAGAAAAGCGGATCCGCCAGTTTGTTGTTGAAGACACGACCTGAGTATCGATTTAGAGAGGGAGTTGAGCAGAATGCGTGTTCATGTGATTGGAGCGACAGCGACCCCACATTGGAAATCGAGGTGAACATGGCAGACGGGTTGTTCCAGCGCAACCCTCGCAACGTGCGGTAGGTGGTCCTCATCAACGAACGGTTCCACGTAGATCTGTTTTTTGCGACTAACCGTGCGATGATCTGTTCCACGCAGCATCGCCTCATGGGTCCTGGCGGGCACGCTGTTTGCGCTTTGGCTGCGCCACGACCGCAAGGTGGCGCAAGAGTTCCCGTCCTCGGAGATCGAGAAGTGGAACGAGGACGTGCTTAAAAAGACCGGCACCAAGTCTGAAGCGCAGCGCACGGGGGGCAAGTAGACTCTTCCTGGTAGCACGGTCTAAAGCGTGCTGGTCATAATTTACGTGGAGCAAATACGAGAAGATGAGAAAGAATAACACACTCGCGGAGATCGAGAAGCGTTCTAGGGTTTGCTTGGATCGTTGGGACATGCGCGACTGTTCTGCGCCTCTCGCGCTCCGTCGCCCACAATGCGTGCACGGTCTCAGAAAGCAACGCCGCGCCGCCGCCGCGGGATTATCCCCGCAGTATTCAACGCTCTCCTTTGCCCACAACCAAACTAAGAGACACTTTCCCCAACTTTCGTCGACGCGCACGGTCACCCATGAAGCTCTTCGAGAATCCGAGTAATCTGGTCAAGGATCCACGCGGGATGACCTATGGGTAAGTGTACGTCTTTCAATTCGACCATATGAGACCGGATTTGCTAAAAGGTTGGATTGCGTTGGCGATTGTTGGCTGTTCCAGCAAGGCCGCTGTGCTGGCTGTTGGCACCTTGGCGATCGCCTACTACATCGCGGCGCGCCGCGACACCCGCGTGGGGCCCGCAGAAGACATGAGCGCCGATGTGCTGCGACCGGACCGCGGCACCACACAGCAAGTGGCCACGAAACGGTACGGCCAGCAGCCCCGCAAGGTGCCGCCCACCAAAAAGGAGACGCAGGACGAGCGATCGTAGAGGCGCGGATCTTCCTTCCGAGCACGAAAAAAACCCATTCTGGTGCTGAATGGCACTGATGATTCTGTGCCGTAAAGAGTCGTCGAATAGCACGCGTTGAACCAGACGGACTGTTATGACAATGGAAACAGCTCCAGAACAACTGACCCCCTCTGCGTGTTGGTTTTTTTTGTTCCAGCCTCTTTACCTTGTACGTAGTATGTCGTTTTCATACCTTCAATTCTGACTCTTTGGACATACGGGCTGTTCAGAACCCCGTCCTTTCAGCGGGTTGAAGAAGAAAAGAACACCCACGCCGAGATGCCCCAGCAAAAAAATTTCCGCATCACGATGATCCAAAACTTGGGTCGATGATGTGCGCCTAATATGTTAGCGGCATTGGGTTGCGCCAACTCTTGAAGCTGCCTTTCAACCCAACGGGAATGGCAACGCATTGATCGAAAACACACTGCCACAGTGGACCTCGGTGACCAGGTCCAAAATCGAGTGATTCGATTTTGAGTTTTGTCAGCCTTGACTCAGAACAAAACACCTCAAAACAAAGAAATCCAGACTGCCCGTGATGCTTTGGTCAACTTTCGAATGAGCTCAACAAATCACGTTTTTTTCATTTTCTCCAGACGCCTTTTTTTCATGTGAGGTGGATAAAGGGTCCTCACCCAGCACCTGTGATAACCAATTTTTGTTGGGATAGAACAAGTCATTTTCATGTCACACACAGAATCTCTCTGGTCACATCTCTCCTACCAGAAGTGATAAGCCTCTCCAAGTCATCTAAATCTAGTAGATATCCGTTTCAGCAGTCTCCCCCAATTTTTGCATCACATCCCACAGGCCAACTGCCTACCTCTGTCTACTCATCCCCTTTCCTTCTGTGTGGAACCGAAAACTGTGGCTGCTCGCCGACGATGCTGCTGCCGACTTCCACAGCCTCGGCTTCCGTCTCACACACAGTCATACAGAGACTGGATGGCGTGCGGACCTGATTTGTCGCGGTCGTCCGCCACCACCAGAGCTGCTCGGCGACCGTCCACCCGACGGCTCGTACATCGTCATCAGCGGCGCCCGTCCGGGTCTTCTTCGATACTCTTTCTGTTGACTCTAGTCGCCGCCGTGTCGGCACTTGCATCGGCCGCGCCATCCGACTCCAGCAGCGGCAGCATGGCGACCGCAGCGTCCACAGCGTCCTCGGCCGACGAGGATCCGGCCACCGTGCTGAACGCGACCGCAAACGACACGGCCACACTGCTTGCGTCCAGCGACCTCGCCACTGTGTTCTTCCGCCACTACAATAACGGCGTCATTGTCGCGCCGCTCGTCGTCCCCAATAACACAGCGCTGCCGAGCGCCGTCCTCTCGCGGCTGAAGCCGCACAACCTCAGCTTCGACCAGCTCGACGGCTTCCTCCAGCGCGCCCTGCTATGGGATACCGGCTACATCTACAGCCCGTCTGCCGCCGACTTTTCTCTGGCTTCTAGCTCCGCTCGGTCGGCATCGTCGTCCTCCTCGTCTACGAGGAGCCCGTTCCTTCAAGTCTACACGCGCAAGGGAATCGGCATGGCGTCGATCGCGCCGACTCGGAACCAAATGGAGAGCGCCGGGTGTGCGCTTCAGGTTTGCACGACTGAGAATTACGGTTCTACGTGGAGAGCAGTTTCGTGTCAGGACAATAACGCGATCCTCGCGGCCGTCCAGTGCGCGATTGACACGGCGGACGGCGGTGCTGTGGCCACGTCCACATCGGACGGCCGTCCGCGGTCTGTGTGGTCGGCCTGGAACTCTGAGGACCGCGGTTCAACCGCGATCGAGCAACTTAACAAAACTGAACTCACCGCTCCGGACATCAATGTGGCCCAATACGCGTGGTCGCCCGACGAGAACCGGAATGGAGGTGATGCGGACGCTGGCACGAGCGCGCCGCCGACGGTGAGGCTGCTTTCAATCCACACAGTACCCTATAGCGACGAACCGCCGGTCGGCCAGTGTCCACAAGAACGCACCGACAGCCGCGGGGACCTGCTTCCAGTGTTAACCATCCCGTGCGCACCGTTCAGCGCTGTGGCTGGAGGTTCCAGTTCGTCCAGAGGTTCCTTGCGCCTCCGGATGCTGTCCAGTGCGGCCGACAGCGAGTGGGCGCCACCACAGGAGAGCAAAGTGTTGGCGTCCTGGCTCAAGACCGTCGCTCCGCCCAAGGCTGCGGCCGAGAGCCCCACCACGCCAACAACCGGCGTCAACCCCAACCGGCCGGCCAGTCCAGGGACCCAGAACAACAACGGTGGGAACACAAACGGAGCACCCTCGGAACAATCCCCCAAGAGGGAGCCCAACGTGACGGCGCGAGCCAAGTCGAGCGACGGATTCAACATGGTCAATCTTGTCCCCATCCTCATTGGCGCGCTCGCGTTGGTGGCGGTGGCCGTGGGCTTTGTTGTGTTCCGCAAGCGGAGCAACTCCAAGCACAACGGCCGGGGTATGGACTATGGACCGTACACACAGAGCTCGCTGATGAAAACCGAGGACGCGTACTTTGACGGCGCCGCGTTTTTGTCGCCCCCGCCCGGTCTGACCATGGGTGCGTCGTCGGCGTCCACACGGTCGCGGAACAATCTGGACAACGAATTCCACTCGTCCAACGACAGTGCCGGCGGCCACTCGACCACGCGGTCCACCAAGTCGCAAGAGCCCGTGGCGGTGCGAGCGTCCTCGGATCGCCGTCGCAACCTGCCCAAGTCGGCCCTCATGGCGAGTCTGCGACGTGGGATCAGCGAGCCGCCCACTGGCAGCGCCGGTGTGTCGCGACCGAGTCTGGATACGGAACACCTCAAGCTTCTGCAGACAGACCCCAATCTGTCGGCCAGTCGCGTGAGCTACGACAAGATCGTGTTTGAGCGGATCGTCTCCAAGAGCGCACGGTACGAAGTGTGGCTGAGTCAGTACGAAGGCGAGGAAATCGCGGTCAAGCGGCTGGTTCGCCGTCCGGATCTGGCAGACTTGGACGAGGAACTGTCTCTGGCCGGCGCCTCAGCGGCGCTGCAGATGGAAGAAAGCAATGCGGTCGACGCGTTCGTCGCGGAGATCCAGATCACGGCAGCGCTGGAGCACCCGAACTTGGCCCGCTTTGTCGGCGTCGCGTGGTCTCGCCTCCCCGCGGACTCGCTGTGTCTTGTCACCGAGTACCAGAGCAACGGCGACCTGCGAACGTACCTCAAGTCGCACCGGAGCCAGCTGACGTGGCCGCGCCACAAGATGAAGTGGGCCAAAGGCGTTGCGAACGGTCTCCGCTATCTGCACAACCAGCGACCAGTCGTGCTCCACTTGGAACTCAACTCGACCCATGTGCTGCTCTCGGACCGTCTGCAGCCCAAGCTCATCGACTTCGGCGAGCGGCTCACCGCAGACGACTGGACACAGCTGAGAATATCGGGTGATGTCCCTCTGGTGTCCCAATCCCCGCTGCTGCAGCAGCAGCAGATAACATTCCCGTACTGGGCCGCGCCCGAGGTCTTGCGCGGCGAAGGCCATCTGATGGCGTCCGACGTGTACTCGTTCGGGATGATGTTGATGGAGCTCGATTCCTGCAAGGTACCGTTCCAAGACGCCAAGAACTCGAGCAACGGCGGCAAGCTCAAACCGTACCAGAAGATGAACATGGTCATCTCTGGTCGCCTGGTCCCGACAGTCAGCTCATCGTGTCCAGACGACATTCGCCAGATCGTGGAGCGATGCACAGATATCGTACCCGGCCGGCGCCCCAAAATGCCGGAGGTCGTACGGATGCTGGAGCTAGCCGACTATGAGCTGGTCATGTGAGTGTAGTGGAAACTGAAGAAGAAAAACAACCCACCCGCCGCATCAATCGGTGCAAGTGGGTACGCAGACTGAGTAAGCAGAACAGGAAACAAATAGGGTGATTTAGGAAAGAGTATGAACCGTCGATAGCGACGGAGGATGTGGATGGTAATGGAGGTATGTAGTTGCAGCGTAAGATTATTCCGTAGCAGTAGTGGTAGGTGGTGATCTCGCACTACGATCATAGTTCTGCTTGCAAATGGAACGAGCAGGAGCACTAGCTACATTGAACAAACAGCATCTCGACCGAATAGCGATAAATAGTATGAGACCTCTTTGTTTTATGGCTAAGAAAACTGTAAAAGATCGAAGAAGACGAATGGAAAAAAAGGAACCGCCTAATCGGATACACATCAATCACGCACCAAAGTACTAGTAAATAATAAACACACGGCAGCTTGCTTCACTCCCAGATCATTTGCTCCAACTGCTTGACCAGCTCGCGCGCGGTCGGCCGCGCAGCCGGAGCCACGTTCAGGCACATCACGGCCAGCTCGCGCAGCTGCGCCGGACACTCGGCCGTAAACTGTGGCTGGATCGAGCCAGCCATGACCATCTTGAGGATGTGAAACGGCTGCATGTGGACGCCCGAGTCGCTGCCGTACTGGAGCTCGTGGTACGGCGACTGGCACGTGTCGATCTCCGCGAGCACGACCCCAAACGAGTAAATGTCCGACTTTTCCGTGTACACCGTACCCCCTAGCACCTCGGGCGCTGTCCAGTAGGGCGTGCCAACGCCCAGCGTCATGCAATCTTTCTGGACCGAGCGGCTCACGCCAAAGTCGGTGACCTTGGCGGCGAGCGGCTCGTCACGGACCAGAATGTTCCGTGACTTAATGTCTCGGTGGATCAATACGGGTGCGCGGGAGTGGAGGTACTGGAGCGCGCGTGCGATGCCCACAGCGAGCGTCTTCTTCTGATTGGGCCACGAGAGCTGCTGGCCTGGGCGTTTGAGGAAGCTCTGGAGATCGCCGCCGGGCATGTACTCGAGGACCATGCACAGTCTATCCAGAGTGGTCCAGGCCACCCCCAAAAAGCGAGGGATGTTGGGATGGTGGAGCGCGGCCGTGATCTGGATCTCGTCCGCAAACGCCTCAACGTCGTCGATGCGGACGCGGTGCGACTGGAGCAATCGCTTGACCGCGACCTCGTGGCCGTCCAGCTCGCAGAGCCAGACCTCGCCGAAGCCGCCCTTGGAGAGCTGCTTCTGGAAGTGGATCCGTTCCAGCGACACCCGCTTGTTGTACAGGTTAAGGTCATTGAGTAGCACGTGGGTCATGCGGTCGGTTGTGGCCATGGATGACGTGTCTAGAGAGAGTGTCGAGTGGGACGACCCACGGCGGGGCAATTTCTTCTGGATCTCTGGATCGGCGGTCTGAGGCGGCGAGAGTGACGGGTGGCCATGTGAGTGGCCAGCTGCTCCCGGTGGGGATGGAGAGAGTAGTGTGTGCTGAAGCGACCGCCCCCAAATATCCTTGTATGGACCGGGTGGCTGGCCGCAGAGTTTGGACAAGCATCCAGCAAAGCACTTTGGAGGAGGCTTTCCAGAGTCGGCGCGTCGCCGAAGAAACAGATAACCACCGACGATCACGAGCAGACATATCAACGCCATGGCCGTCGGGAGAAGAATGATGAGCAGCACGCGTTGCTTCTTTTCCGCAGTTTTGATCTCCTCCAGCCACGGCGTGACAATCTCGCCAAAGGCAGGCTCGATCCAATTCTTCTGGGCGGCGATCTCGGCGAGGTAATAGTCACATGGAATAATCAGCGATGCGTACTGGCCGGAAGCGGGGCAGTTGTCCCATGGCGGCTCGGCCTCGCTTGGGATCGTGTGGACGCCGAAAACAACGTAGTCGGTGTTGTTAACTGGATCCGTCCAGGAGTGGCGGAGCACCGTCATATCCGGAACCATGTCGTTGGAACCACCCGTGGCCCACATGCTGGAGTGTGTGGACTGGGGGGTCACGGGCTCGGAAGCGCACAGCGATGCTGGGAGCATCTGGTCGCCGGTGCAGTTCTTGGAGCGGAATGTCGCGTAGCCGTTCGGATCCGAGCAATTGCTGGACGTGCATCCAGTTTTCTGGAAACTCTCCAGCGTCACAGCGATCTCCGACATGGGGACGCCGCCAACAGAGTAAATCTTGACAAGGCTCGAGTCTGGATCTGGATTTATGGCGTATCCGGAGTCCCACACCAGCGCGCGCTGGAGTAAAGCGGGTAATTTTTCGAAGCGCATTCCCACTTTGTCTAACCGGCTCTGGACGCGACCCGGAAGATCCTCATGGGTTACGCGCATCGTATCCGCAGAGTCGCCAGCGAGATGACGCCGGTAGTACTGCTGCGCGAGATCAGAAGTTGAGCCGTCGAACGAAAAGTTGGACGATAGAGGGATCGACGAAAGTCGGCGGCTACGGATGAACGAGGTCGACTCGGGCGGGCGGACCACGGCGAACGTAGCCATGATGACCAGCGTTGCCATGGCCGCAAGTGCCAGCTCTGCACCATTCCGGTGCGCCATGATGTGGAGTTGGGGTCGAGGTTGCGTAATTTGTGACTGATCAACAACGAGCGGGGGAAAATTTTGGCCAAGTGTCCAGATTCCAGAGTTGCCTAAATACTTTCCGGAGTCCAGAGCGGGTCTCAGCGTGTGGATGGACTAACAATTGAGCTGGCACACAACTCTTGTGCAGACCAGCAGACCGAAGATACCACTCTCTCACCACCTGTTTGTCGACAGGTCGAACTTGTAGTCAAAGTCACAACACGCAGATTGCAAGTCTCAAAACCAGCGGTTGAAGTTCCGCTCGTCGAGCTACGACTCGCAGTTGCTCCTTATCCAAAGGATGGGGTGCGTGGTTGAAACCGTTTCAAGTTTTTCTTCTTCAGCTCGCATACTGGAAGCAAGTCACTGTCCTGCTTGTTTCGACGCAACCTCTGGGTTTGGCTCCACGCTGGATGCCCACTCGCTTCACAATCCACAAATGCTGGTTCAGTACATACAGTGAGCTTCCGAGTTCTGCTTGGAGTTGGGCCGTCACAATTGCGACTATTGCTCGCCCAGTGCATGTCGCTGGAAGTGGGGAATCCCAACTTTTCGAAGTTGGTTCTCAAGACAAAGATCCGATTTGAAATGGTGGAACCATCTCTCTATGAGTGCTCTCTTTTGACCACTCTACTGTATCAAAACAACGGAGGATTTCCGATACAGTACGCGTGGTCGGAAAGTTACCAACGTTGGATTTTTCCATGCAGCACAGTTCTCTGCTTTTCCATCGACATGATTTTGGTTCTCGCACCGAACTGTTCCCGCCCGTGGAACATATTTAAGCGCGCTGATGTGCCATGCACGTCTTGATCAGAAATTCAGCAAAAGTTTTGGTCGTAGAACAGTACAGTTGCTGTCGCCCTCGAGTTGGAGCAGGAAACGAATCTCGGGTTCTTTATTAGCTGCCGATCATCAGCACTCCAAGGGGACACTTCGTTCGTAAAAATGAAATCTCCGCTCTGGGAGTCGCACAGTATCCAGTTTATCAGTCCGATACATGTTGTCAGAGGACCGGGATCGCGTGTACTGTTTTTAGTGTGGTTGGAAGCTCATTACCTGAACTAAACCTGGTGGGGTCTTCGTGATACAGTTATGAGTGGATTGAGGAATCCATTCCTCGCAAAACAACAGTGACGCGTGTGTGTGCTGTTGCGCTGATGTGGTGCATAGTGAATGGCAGACAAGGTGATGCGCGCCTTCCAAATTGTTCTCTTCTCTGCCTTGTTGAAGTGTCGAGTCTTGCATAATCCAGTGCAGTCTCCTACAGTATAGTACATGTCGGCATCCTGGTAATCCTGCTTTTGGGCCAGTTGGTTCTTTCCGGTGCTTTGACACAATTTGACCTTGTGATATCACAGCCATGTCATATTGGTTCGTTCGGAACAATATTCGGAACAAACAGCACGGGCGGAACATTCCGACCCTCGTGATCCTGAGCGATATGCAAGCGACGAGCAGAGACCCCCGGCTCAAACGATTGTGCGAAGCCGCAAGCGATCAGTTTGATCCGGTGCTGGTGGCGTCTACAAGCCGCCATATCCTACGTAGGCGTGCTTCAACCACTCAGCTACAAAGATCTCTGCGTCGGTGCACTTTGGCTCGTGCCTTTCCAGCAGGAGCCGAGCCGACCGGTGGCTGTGGTCAGCCGTGAACGACTAAACACGTATCCTGTGGACCACTGCTATGGAGCATAGCACGACTCCCATGAACTGTTCACGACCAAGATAGCGTCCCCTAGTCCACACTTGTGAGGGAACTAAAATGACGCGGTATTGCGGTTTTTGTGTGTGTGCTTTGTTCTCCGATCGAAGGTTTCGGTTTTGCACTCCACTCAAAACAATTCGAAATCCAATTGTCAATTACTCAATATAGACCATTGGCGTGCGAGAATCTCAGCAATGCTTTGCGCAGTTGGTCGCTCGGCTGGATCTTGCTGGAAGCAAGCGGACGCCAACTCACCAAGCCACTCGGGACACTTGGGCGACAGCGACGGGCGAAGTGAACCGTTCATCACCAAGTTCAGGATCAGGAACGGTCGCAGTGAGGCCGGGAGTGGTGTATCGTTCGCAGAACCGTCGCGACTGCCGGGCGTCACAGTCAGTTTGGCGGTCGATGGCGTACCGTTCACCACAACGTCGCTGGACCGTTCCCCCTTTGGATCGTACTGTAGGTCCTGCCGGCTCTGGTGGTCAAAGTACGGCAGTTGACAGGTTTCCAGCTCCGTGAGTAGCACGCCAAACGAGTAAATGTCGCTGCTTTCACTGTATCGGACGCCTTCCACTACCTCGGGCGCCGTCCAGAATGGAGTTCCGATGCCCGATGTCATCGTGATGTCCAGTTGCTGCAGCCGACTCACACCGAAATCCACCAATCGTGGATTCAGTTCTTCGTCGATGAGCACGTTCTTGGCTTTGACGTCACGGTGGATCAGTGGCGGGCAAAGAGCGTGTAAATACGCAAGTGCTCGTGCGACACCCAATGCGATTCCCGTCTTCTCCGACGTCCAGAAGCTCGATAAAGTGTCCGAATGTGAGCTCAAGTAGCCTTGCAAGTCCCCGTTGGCCATGTACTCGGTGACCATGCACACCGTGTCCAGACTTCTCCATGCGACCCCGACGAATTGCACCAAATTTGCGTGATTTAACGATGCCGTGAGCCGGATTTCCGTCGTGAAATCCTCCAAATCTTTATATTTTGGACGCTTGTCCTGTCGAATGCGTTTCACTGCGACTTGGCCGCCATGATAATCCGCGAGCCACACCTCTCCGAATGCTCCGCTCGAGATTTTGCGCTGGAACAGCAAATCGTCAAAATTGAGCCGCTTGCCCGCCAACGTCGGATCTGTCATGAGCGTTCGGATCGCAGAATTCGTCGTATCCGTGTCAAACTGGGCAGAGCTTCGCCTGACCTGCTGGCTTTTGCGCAAAGTCGTCGGTGTTGTGGACGAATGAAACGTGTCACCGTCGTAATGTGGCTGCTTTGCGCCATGTTCTCCATCGTCTGCGACCAGCGCCGCCGCTCCAGTTGGGCCTTCCATCCGCGCTCGACGCATCCGTCGACGGTGCCGCCACACAGCAATCAGACCAATGACCACTACCACTACCACACTGCCGACGACAATCAGAACGAGCTGGCCCGTGGACAGCCTGTTGCTCTGTTGGATCTCCTGCTGAGTGAGCAGGAGCCATTTCGAAACGAGCGCCGAGGCCGGCGGCGGCTGCCACTTCGACTGGTTGGCCTGACGCCGGTAGATCCCACAGGGGACAATGAGCCCAGTCGCCTGGCTCGTGTTGGATATTGGACACTTGCTCCAGGACGGCTCGTGCTGCTCTGGAACCGTGTGGATCGCGTATACCGTATACTGGGTCCCTTTGATCCCGTCCACCCAGTGGTGCTCGAAGAGCTGCATGTTGGGAATCACGGGTGCGTCCACAAGTTGCGTGGGGTCGCTAGTGCGTCCGGAGCCGGTGGCCCACATGGCCGTGTTGGGCCCGGTACCAACAAAATCGTCGGTCACACAGTTGGCCACCGACAGCATCTGCTGGCCGCTGCAATACTGCGACCGGAACTCGTTCGTGCAGTTCAACGCCGAGCAGCCCGCCTGCCGGAACGTTTCCAGAGACACGGCGAGCTGCGCCATCGGTCGGCTGTCGGTCGTGTACACTTGCAGCAGGTCGCTTCCAAGGCCGAACACAAATCCAGAGTCCCAGATCAGCGCCCGCTGGAGAAGCGGCGGGAGCTGCTCAAAGCGCAGGCCGAGCGCCGTAACGCGGCTTTGGATCGCGGCCGGAAGCTGCTCTGTGGTGAGCGAGAGCGAAGTGGGCATGCTGTCGGTGGATTTGGACGATGAGTGATACGCGTGCGCGCGGTAGAACTGTTGCGCGAGGTCGGACCTCGTGCCATCCCACTGGAAGTTAGCGTCCACAAGCGCGTCCATCTGTGTAAACTGGATCGCTTGCGGCCGCGCGGACGGGTGAGGTGTGGATGGAGTCGCAGGGTATCTATCACGCAGGGTATGCGTATGTGATGGGGATGTATACTGGTGGCTGGCCACGAGTAAAACTCAAGTCCGGCGACTCCGGATTGCAGGTGTCAGTTCCAGCGTCCAACGCGCAAGTTCTTGGGTTGCAATTCATGGGAACTCATCTCCTGAACTCTTTTTCAACCGTAACGCGTTCGTATCTGACATGGTTTCTCCAAATTTTGGAGAAGCAGGCAAATGGGTTCATCGAGCCATTGTGGAGCAGCACAACTCTTTGTCAAGCTGACACATTGATTGATTCTCTCTCTCTCTTTCGACACGTGCACCCACAATCAAACTATTCCACCACATCTCTCGCTTAGCACGTGGCTGTGATCGAGGCGGTGAGCAGATCCGAGACGTTGTGGTAGCTGAGCCCAACGCGGGAGATCGTGTCCAGCGCTGGTTTGGCCACAGGGAACCACAGGAAGTCCGGATGCGTAGTCATAGACGTAGAGACCCACTCGCCTCCAATGATGTTGCCCAGGTCGTCCAGTTCCAGAAGGTACTCGTGGTCGGCGGACCGAACGAACGCCTCTGCCCGTCCAGTGGGTACGAGCGATCCGTCCACCCCGGCCTCCACGACCCACTTGAATCGGTTCTTCACGTACATGATCTTCTGGACAACCGGATTAAATGGATAGGTCGAGGTCTTGAAGAATTCCCACGCAGCATCGTCCGGCGTCATCTCTTTCGTCTCCACGATCTCGTAGCTCTGGACAGGCTGGTTCCACACTTCGACGCCAGCAGCCACGTCCACGATGAACGACTGGTTCCGGAACCCCAGGATGTTGGCCACCGCGACGTGGAAGAAGCCCGCGCCGAGGTCTCGCCGCGCGGCGTCACGGAAGCGGCCGTACTCGTCCTTGTTGTCCGGCTCGTCGTCCTTCCCGTCGAAGCGTGCGCCAGTGAACACTGTCTCCACTGCGGCGCCGTCGTAGATCTCAGTCAACAACGCTTTGATGTCGAACGGCTGGAACGTGGTGCTGCCGATGGTCACGGGGCACTTGGGCTCGGTCTCGAGGATCGCGGCCGGCGCCCACGCGTGGCACAGACCGAACCACGCTGGGATACAAACCCCGCTCCCTTCGCCCTTGCGCTTGGCGCACTCGCTGCCGTCTTTGAGTGGACCACAGTCGGCTTTGGTCTTGCAGGGCTTCCGCGTTGGTAGACTCAAAATGCCGTTAAATTGTGACACCTTCTTCTGGAACGCCACCGCGTTTAGACCGTACGCCGTCGCGTACTTCTGAGCTGGACTAGGCTTGCCAGCGTCCCACTGCGCATTGATGCCGTCGGCATACACCGGCCAGTAGCTGCTGGGCCACGGCGTCGTTGGAGCAGCGCCGCTCGTGGGCAGCAGCATGACGTTCCGCTCCATGGGTGTCTGGAAGTGCTGTTCCAAGCGCTGGATGTCTGCACTACTGGTCTCTAATCGGCGCTTGCGGGTGCTTCGTCTCATCGCAGCCTCATTTGGTACGGTGACGCTGCCCGGGCCGGCTGCTCCTCCGCTGAGCTCCATGATCTCCATGACCAGATCTTCGATCGACGCTCGGGACTCAACGGGCGCGATTGACGCTTCGGCTCCGACCTCAGCGCCGTACGCTGGGTGCGACGGAGTAAGGGCCAAATGCAGACCCACGGGCGTCACCGGGTTCATCTGCATGGGCGTCGCATAGACGAGAGAGGAGCAGGAGAGCGCGACCACGACCACGACCACCACTGACGCGAGTCGAATTGGGACGACCATTTTCACGTTGACGACAGGAACACCAATTCACAAATGAGCTTCCTGAGCAAGGGTCAATTGCTCCGGTAGTCGTGGGGCACTGGATAAGCTTGTCAAAGACATGTATCTGCACCCGTCAGCCGACGGGGAACCCAGGACACCCTGATACAACCATCGGCCAGGCGCTGATGATGTCTCTACTGTACAGTACGTACGTTTAGACGACTGTAGGACTCATTGTGAGTACGAGTGCAACAACGGCTGCTTGCGATCTTTGATCCAGGGCTACAGTAGAAGCCAAGCTGATCTTGGCCTGTCGAAGTTTGTCATCAATGCTTGATGTAGAAACCTGGGTATAGCTTCAAGAATAATCTGAGTCGCTACCTGAGACCAACCAACATGGCTCCATATCTGAAGAGCTGATCGACTGACTGCCTACAGCAATCCAGTTGCTGATGGCACCCAGTCAACTGACGGGCAAGAGAGGACGGCGGTGTGTTGTGGCATCAAAATCAACCCCCCAAAATGGCAGAACGCATGAACATTCCACTTAAGTGTTGATAAATACGAGCGCGTCTCCCACGACTTTGGTGGAGCTTTCAGTACGAGCCGAGGATCTGAGACAAGCGGTAGCGCAGCTCAGCGGCGCTTGGGCGATGCGCAGGGTCCAGCGCCAGGCACGAGCGACCCAGCAGCACCATGTCGGTCCGACTCATGGAACTGAACTCGGCCTGCAGTTTGCCCATGGTCACGAGGTGCAGCACGGCCGCGTCGGGCAGCTTGCGTCCGTCGGGCGTCACGGCGCTGTGGTACGGCAGCTGCAGCGAGTCGAGCTCGGTGAGAACAATGCCGAACGAGAACACGTCGGCCTTCTCGTCGTAGTTGTTGCCCATCATGACCTCGGGCGCGATCCAGAGCGACGAGCCAACGTTGGATGTCATCGTGTTGTGGGACGATTCTTCGCGCGACACGCCAAAGTCCGAGAGCTTGGCCTGCCAGTGGTTGTCCAGCAGAATGTTCTTGGACTTGAGGTCGCGGTGGACCACTTTGGACGGCAGTGTGTGCAGATAGGTCAGCGCCTCGGCCACGTGGAGCGCGATCCGGACTTTACGGATATCGTTCCAGCCGGTCTTCCGGCCGTCCTGGCGCCACTCGGTCAGCAGGTTCCGGAGATCGCCGTTAGGCATATATTCCAACACGATGCACAGGTCCCGCGGCGAATCCCAGGCCACGCCAACGAATTGGACGATCCGCGCGTGGTCGAGCGTCGACAGCAGCTGCGCCTCTTTCAGGAAATCTTCCAGACTGGCCATGCGACGACGGTTCTCTGGAAGCAGCCGCTTGATGGCCACACGTTGGTTGTGGTACACACCGTGGAACACTTCGCCGAACCCGCCGCGGCTGATAAGATCGCGGAACTTGAGCTTTTCGAACGGGATCCGCGACGCGAGGATCTCCGGATCTTTCCAGATCGCGCTGAGCGAGTCTCGGTCGCCGGCGCTCCCGGCTGCAGTCGTGCGCGACGACGACCACGACGACGGCGACCTCCCCTTGTGGAGCTGATAGGACGACCGCGAGTATGAGCCGACCACACGGTCGTCCGCTGTGGACGCGGATGCCATCGCGTACGCCGACTCGCCCAGCTCCGTGTCCAGCTGGTCTAACTGGCGACGCAACGCCTTGTCGGTTTCCTCTTTCTTGTTGGATTGGTGGCGGCGCAGCACGTAGAGCAGCGCGATGAGCACGACGGCGACGACGACGGCGACGGCGATGAAGATGCCGTATTGGCTGTTGCCCGAGCTCGAGGACGACGACTCGTCAGTTTCCGTGCGGCCGCCATTGATGTTTAGACCGTCCACACTGCCCGAGCTGCTGGTGGTCGGCCGCGGTGTGGTCTTGATTGGTATTGGCGGCACTGTGGTTGGACTGGCAGTGGCGGGGGCCGCAGTGGTTGGCGCGGGCGTTGGCTCTGGCGTTGGGTCACCGGCTTCTGGCTCAGGCGTAGTGGTTGTGGGCGGCGGGGTTGTCGTTACCGGAGGTGTAGTATTAGGAGTCGGAGCTGTGGTCGTTGGTGTCGGAGCTGTGGTCTTTGGTGTTGGCGCAGTCGTTGTCGGGGTTGGCGCGGTGGTTGTTGGCGTGGGTGTAGTCGGCGGTGGTGTAGGCGTGGGTGGTGGCGTGGGCGTTTGATCGGTGGATAGACTTCCAGGCGACGTCAAGTTGGGCTGGGCATCTGTACTTGCTACGATCAGGCACGCCAATGCCAGCGTCAAGAACATGCGAGCTGTCCGCCGCGCTCGACGGTAGGGATTCAATTGCATTCCCATCAACCACGGAGCTTCTGTGTGGATTTGGGGGCTTTGGAAATGCCCTCAGCAAAAGCGAAGAGTCCCAGCTAGCACTTACTTGGGCAGCGTTGGCTGTGTGGGTGGCAGCCCTATGGGTTGCTCTCTCTAACTTTTAGTGTTGGGGAACCAGGATTGGGTGCACGTCCCATACATGATCGTTGCAGGTGTCGTTTCGATCGTCTCATTTATGCACAGATCGAAATTTTCAATTTGGTCTGGACAAAAAACTGAACCCACTTGGCTTCATCGAGCTGGATCGAATGCTGCGGATGTGGCTCCAACCAGCAACAGCAATGTGGCTCCAACCTCCGTCACTGACGGAGAGTGAGGGTAAAGGTCCACTAGGTACATGTATCCTGAACACTGTACCCCTGCATGGTCACGAGGTGTACTGGTTACGCAGTTTACTGCTCTTGTTGGAACAGACCTCTTTCTTGGAGCAACTTGTTCCTTGGCAGATGCGACGAGACACGGGCAGTCGAATCAACTTCAAGCTTCGCTTTGTGGAATTGTTGCACGGGTGTCAATGAACTCGGCCGACTGTGAAATTGGATCTATCGAGGGGGGCAGCATCCCGCGCAGGCTTTTAGATCCCGGACTTCAGATCTGAGATCCGAAGTCGTTTGGCCATTTCGTAACGTCGCCCCATCTTGGCCCAATGATCTTTTTACAGCAGCTTCATGATTGTTGCTTTCCCAAACAATCCAGTGTCCTACAGCTTGTACAGGGATGTACATACATCAGGATTCATGATCTACAGAACAGAAATTCGTTCGTCTTTCTAGTGTGCATGCTGCTGTACGTGGGGTGGCGGCTGAGGGCCGCAGAATTGGCGAAGAGCCTCGCGTGGTTCAACCACAAAGCATCCATCCATAATGGGCGAATCGATTCGTTTCGCGCACAAGAACGTCGACCACAGTTTCATGTGGGCCACCCCAGCTGCTGTGAGAACGGGGCAGGCTTCCAAACATTGCGATATACACCTGTTACGAACAATGTACATTTAGTATTCAAGGTTTAGACCAGCAGATGTGCCAGTCGATCGGAGCCTGTCAAGAGCAATCCCCACTCCACGCTGTCGTGATATGCACTTCTAGAGGATGAACTGGATCAGAAATCCAGAAGACCGCGAGGAGATGGGGAAATGCCAACTTGAATGAGCTGAACATCAGCGGCCACTCTCTTCCAGTCTCTCGTCAAGACTCGGACCGTTTGCCGACTTACCAGGACGACGCACCGGCATCGCGTTGATTAGAACAACTCCCTGCTCGCCCACTCGGACCGCGGAACCGACTTTAGACGGCAGTGGCTTATTCGCCCCGCTCAACGCCCATGTCAGGACAGCGTCTAAACGCGGCGTTGGCGCTCACGCTGCTCAGCAGCCAAGTGCTCGCGCGCACCGACGTTCCAGAACAGTTCTACAAGGTCATGCAGGGCGCCACCGTGCTCCCAACGATCCCGTTCCTACCCGACCCACTGCCCGCACATCTCGTGAACCGCGTCAAAGACGTTCCGTTCTCGGAACTGTCCCTGGCGCTCAAGCACGCGCTGCTCTGGGACTCTGGACTGGTGATCTCGGGCGACACGACTCGGAGCGTGTACGTGCAGATCAAAGTGCCGTGCGGCTCGACCATGAAGGACATATTCCTGCCGCGCGCCACGATCTCGGACCCGGACAAGGGCGACTGTGGGCTCGTGCCGTGTAATGCGCAAGGTATGCACTACGCGTTCTTCAACTGCTCGCTCGCGAATGTCGAACCGCAGACCACCTGCGGCGTGCTGCAAGACGCACCCGTCGAAGCGCTGTCCACAAATCCAGTGTGGTCCGAGGACGGAGTCATCGACCCGGAACCGAAATTCCGCGTCTATAAGAAGCGGCAAGTCGGCACGGTCGCTTCCAACACAAGCTCGCCGTCTTCGTCGTTGTCGTCTTCGTCGTCATCGTCCACGTTGGACTCCGCGGTGTCCACATTGTCTTCTGTCGAGACGACGCTGTATACGATCCAGGAAAAGAGTCTGGATATCCAGACGGATACCTCGCTCAAGAGCTGTCCGAACAAGGCCACGTTTATCATCCCGTGCCGCGAACTCACGTCCTCAGACGTGGGGACTGGCAGCGCGTCGTGGTGTAACCCAACTCCAAGCTCGTTTGTGGACGTCTGGATCAGCCAGGAAGTGTTGGTGATGAAGACCAAGACCCAATCCAACAAAGACTCGTCCACCATCCACACCTTCGTCTCGCTCTTCATCATTGCAGCTGTTGGGTGCGTCATCCTGGGACTGTGTCTATGGCGGCGACTGAAGCGGGGCAGCAAGAGCGCGCGGTCCAGTGCCGGTGTGCCCAGCGGGCTGGGCGACTCGTCAGAAGAATTAGACCATGTGCTCATGACCACCCACAACCACCACATGATCACCTCCGACTCGGAGAATAACACCACTGGAACAGAGTACCCGCACGACCGCGCGACAGCGTTCACGAGCTTGGAGCTCGAGAAGATCAACGCCAACTTTTGCGACCGCTCGCGGGATCTGGCCGACTTTTGCGACGACCAAGAGCTCATGATGAAGCGCATTTCGTACTCGAGCCTGCATTTTTCCACGCTGATCGCGCGGGGCGCCAACGGCGAAGTGTGGCGCGGAGAGTACGCCAGCCAGGACGTGGCCATCAAGCGGATGTTACGCGACAAGCGAGGCGAGATCATGTTCATGGAGGTGTTTGCCCGCGAGATCCGGCTCGCGTCGATGCTCGAGCACCCTAATATTGTCCGCTTCATCGGTCTATCCTGGCGCTCGTTGTCCGAGCTCTGCATGGTCTCGGAGTTTATGCCGACCGGGGACCTGGCGCACTATTTATTGTCCAAGGAGAGTCGCAACCTGAGCTGGCCCAACCACAAGTTGGCGTTGGCGCTCGACATCGCCAACGCGCTGGTGTATCTGCACTCGCTCATGCCCGTGATCATCCACCGCGACCTCAAATCGCTCAACGTGCTGCTGAATGAGAACCTCGAGGCCAAGCTCAGCGACTTTGGCCTCAGCCGCGAACGGTCGTTTGAAGAGACCATGACCAGCGGCGTGGGCACCATGCTCTGGACCGCGCCCGAGGTACTTCGCGGGGACCGCTACACCGAAAAGGCCGACATCTACTCGTACGGCGTCGTGCTGTCGGAGCTTGACACGTGTCTCCCGCCGTACTCGCTGAACGAACAGGTCGCGCGCGCCAAGCAGAAGACCGCGCAGCTGCTGCCGATGATCCGCAATGGCCAGATCAAGCCGCAGTTCCGCCCCAGTGTGCCCAAGCCGCTGCTCGAGTTGGCGCAGTCCTGTCTCGACTATGTACCAGAAAAGCGGCCCAACGCCATGCAGATCGTCTACATCCTCCGGTCCAAAGTGATGCCCACGCTCCAGTAATCAAATCTCCTTACTGTCCTCAACAATGTCGACAACAAAAAGTTGCAGATTTCTCGAGCTGCTCCAGCAAATGGCTACATACTGGTTTGATTTCGATCAACACAAGCCTACTAATTTAGGCGCATCATTGTGGACCTATCTACAAAAATCCAAAAAACCCTCTGACATCGAATATTGGTCCCGCTTAGTTTGCTGAACTGTAAGCAAACACCACGATCAAACGCGAACCCCAAACTGCAGCAAATGATATATTAGGTGCCAGATGGAGGCTGGTCGGCGGCCAATCAGAGCACACATGCTCACCCGTACACCATGCACTCTTCACAACTCCTCCCCGATATGGTGCGACCACATTCCATCGCCTACAGCTCCGCGACCAAGACGAGGCCAACACCATGAGCTCATTGGCTTCTGATAGCAACAACTCAGCAGGTATGAGGACATATCCAGTGGTTCCCACGTGTTTAGCGTCTAAAGTCTAACTTCTCTCATCCGCTTATCAAGACGAGTTCAACAAGACACTAAAGGGTGTGACCAATGCGATGATGATCATCCCGATCGTCCTTGGCGTGACCGCCGTCGTGGTCGTCGCCATCATCATCGCCTGCTACTGCCGCAGCCAGCGCGTCAAGCAAAAGAACGCGGCGCTATTGGCGCAGGCGACTGCTGTGCAACGACAGGACGAGCTGCGCGCCGAGCGGCACCAAACGCCAACGTCTGTCCAGCATGTGGTTTTAGTCTCGCCCACGGCGCCAACGTACAACTCGTCGGTTGTCTCGGGCGGCCCGTCCGCTATTCCATATGCTATGGTCCACCCGAGCGCGCCAACGGCCGATCTGGACGACCAACAAATCGCGTTGGAGATCCAACTCCAACAACGAGAGTTGGACCGGTACGCGCGCGAGCGAGCAGCACCGCCGCAGCCAATGCGCAGCCCCGTGTACCAGCAACCACGACCACACCCGCCAATGTACCAACCACAACCACCACTGCCACCACCTCTACCTCAGCAGCAGTACCAACAGTCCCGTCCACCACTGTTGGGGTCCACACCAGTCCAGCAGCAACAGCCGCAGCCGTGGGACGACGACGTGTTTGTCGCCTCTCGCATCCCGATGGACGCGCTCTTCACCACCACACTGATCAGCAGAGGCGGCTTTGGCGAGGTCTACAAAGGCTCCTACCGTGGGCAGACGGTCGCCATCAAGAAACTGCTCCCTGAGACGCGGCGCGATCTCAAGCAGATCGCTGGATTTTTCGCCGAGATCAAACTGATGGCCACGATGGAGCACGAGCGGATCGTCCAGTACGTTGGCGTTGCGTGGGACGCGCTCAGCGACGCGTGCGTCGTCACGGAATTCATGGCCGGTGGGGATTTACGGTCCGTTTTAACCACGTTCCAGTTGCTGAGTGACGGCCGTCCGCAAGGATTTGACAGGCAAAAGGCCACCATCGCGCTCCACGTGGCCCATGCGCTCACATATATGCACTCGCTCCAGCCTCTAGTGCTCCACCGCGACCTCAAATCCAAGAACATTCTGCTGGACGAGCGCCAGTGGAGCGCCAAGTTGACCGACTTTGGTGTCTCCCGCGAGCGCAGCGACCACACCATGACCGCCGCCGTTGGAACCGTTCTCTGGATGGCGCCCGAGGTGATGGCCGGCGACCGGTACGACGACAAGGCCGACGTGTTCTCGTTCGGCGTGGTGCTGGCGGAGCTGGACACGCATAGAATGCCGTACGCGGACGTCAAGGCGCGGATGGTCGGCGACAGCGGCCGGCCGCTGCCCGACACGGCGCTGCTCCAGCGGATCATGGCGGGCCGCGTGCGCGTGTCGCTTTCGGACGGGTTACGAGAGGACATCCGCGTGTTGGCGCTGTCGTGCGTGGCGTTGGATCCAACAGCGCGTCCGACGGCGGCGCAGCTGCTGTACGAACTCCACAAGATCGTGCACTCGCTGTGATCGGGAGAGTTAAAGGGATGAGGAAGCGACACGCTCTCTCTCTCTCCGTCCCCAAGCCAAAAGCGCGGTTGGCGCCCATGATAAGCTAGTGGTTGTGCTTCTGTGGTCGTGAGTGGCGTTGCTAGTACCCGTCTGGTGGCTGCACATAGCTCGTTTTGCGTCGGCCTCCACACCGCCAGCGATCGACCCTTTTTGTTGGCTCGAATAAGAACCGCTGTTGTGTGGTTCGCGTTGGTGCCCATTGGAGAAGATAGACCAGGCAATCATGTGTTTTATAGCTGTTTGTTTGTTGGGTCCGTACGTGCCCCTGGGCGGCCATGGGAACTGCCATCGTGACACTTGGCGAAGAAGTCTGCTTTTGCGTCTCGCACGGTCGTCACCGTCGACAAAATGTGTCACTCTCCCCAAGTGGCGCCGGTGCCGTTGACCCCGTCACCATCCACAGCCAACCTCACGGCGCTCCACGGTCTCTACACCGTGGAGGCGAGTCGCTAGCTGCACACGCACGATGAAGTCCGAGTGGCTCTCTTCGTCCGCGCTGATCCGGTGCAGCACGCTCCTCCACTGCCACCGCCGGTTGCTCACCGCCAACGTGCCCATGGCGGCGTTCATGGGCACGTTGGTGAGCACAATCGCGTTCTACCCGGCGCCAGTCGGCCGCTGGATCACGCCTATCGCAACCCACTCTCGCTGATCCCAAAATGGTTCCTGGGCATGCGGTACGACATGATCGCGCTCGTGGGGGGCACCTACGACTTTTGGTACCGGTGCGCCCTGTGCGTGGTCTCGCCGGTGCTGCTGGCCGCGTACACGCGCGATTCGCGGAGCGTGGCCGTGCTGGCTATGGTGCCGACGCTCGTGATGCTGCTGCTCGCGGATACTAACTTCCGCGCGAATACCGTTTTCTTCCGCGTGTCGGTGCTGGGCAAACTGGTTTGCCTTGCCGATACCGTCGTGATGGCGATGGCCTGGGTCGACGACGTGCAGCCGATCGAGCTGGTCAACGCCCACGGCCTCATGGTCAGTGGCGAGTCGACGTTGGCCCACGGGTTCCTCGTGATCACGTTCGGCCAGGCCCACAACGCGTACGCGCGCCCCCAGTTTCGCGCGACGACGACCAGCGCCAGCACCAGCGCTCACTCAAGCAACAACGACGACCACAACGAGATCGCCACGACCATGCGCTGAGTGCTGTACTGCTCGCGCGTGGCAGAGCGTCGACAAGCGGCTCCTCAAGAGCGCGTCCCACAAGCACTTTCTCCACCTGCGCAGTCGCGGGCTGGGCCAGGTGATCGACGCCAGGCAGACACTGCTTCGACGGCCCATCGACGCCGATTGTGGCCAGCTGGGGCTGTACGAGCTCTATGTGAGCGCAGCGGTGGGCTTCTTGAGTATGCACGCGACGTTTGCGCTCGTAGCGGTGGCCCCGATGGTAGCGACCGCCATGTGTGCCTGGTGGGCCGGGTCAGCTTGGTGGCGTCAGCGCGTGTGTGTGGCTATTCCTCTGCTGCGTGCACCAGCTCGACATGCTCTGGCTCTTGTACTGGAACTTTGACTTTGCGTTCATCTTCGTGCACCTCGTGCTCACGCACGTGTGCCACTGCGACTTGAGCGACTGGGACGGACGCGACTTCGCGGCCGTGAGCTTGCCGTGGATCCACTGGGCGATCCTCATCGACGCCGTGCCGCCCATCAGGCGCCAACAGCTCGGCATCAACGTCCGTTGGCGCCGCGATCGTCCAGCTGGGCGTACCTTAGGGGTATTCTGCTCGTGGCGCTGGATCTCACGGTCTGGCGCGCGCAGCGGTTTGACAACCGCGCAATTCTGGCGCGATTCCAACGCGGAGAGCCAGCGGCCCACAAGGCGATTGGTCGGTTGGTTCGTTCTTTCTGAACCGGTTTCTCCGCTGCTTGGCTGGTTCTGCCGCTCACTGTGGCGGCTCGCGCGGTACGACGCCAACGAGCTCGTGGTGCTGCGCGGCGCCGTGGAGTCTGATGACTACGTGGTGGCCAAGCGCCAGACGCGGTCGCTTCAGTCCAAGCAGCAGATTCAGCAGATCACCACGGCCGTGTCGCAGCAGTGCCTGCGCAGCTCGATGGCGGTGGAGCCCCTGTCCGAGCCCGTCGAACTGCCGGGACAAGTCGCATTGGTCAGGTGAATGTCTGTTAATGTTTGTACCGGAATACTTCGCTCTATGCTTTTTCTCGTCCACGCATTACGCGCAGCTCCACCACCACCACGGCCAGCTACTGGAGCGCTCGGCGTGTAGACGGTCCGAGCCAGCCACGAAATCCCGAGCATCGGTTCAATCACATCATCAAAATCGACTGGAGAACTACGACGCGCAGCGAGTTGGTAGCGCTACGTGGTATGGTCGAGTGCGGCTGCATCGAGCTGCTCAGGCGTTAGGCGCGACACCTTGGCCAACAGATGGCACCGCTGCAAGAGACTGTACCCCATGAGCGTACTTACCGCAGGCGGCTGCGATACATATAGATCTCAGCAGCACGCAGGCATCACGTCAGCCTGTGCAGGCGACGACGAACGAGTCCGTCCTCATTGAACGAAGAGTGTGGGCGGTGCGTGACCTGGACGGACACGGAGCGCCTGTGACGCCTGAAGTAGTCAACTTTTACTTGACCATGGTCCAGTGAGCCTGGCGCTGTCAATTGACCCGTTCTTGGCGGGTATCCAAGCTCCAAAAGAGTGGGGTCGATGCGCAAGTGCGTACGGCGGTGGTGAGTTGGAATGATCAAATAAATGTATTGTAATAAATGATTTTAGAGAAAATGGCTACACTTTGCTGTCCTTTCTCAAAGTGTAGCCATGGCAAAGCGCGTGGTGTGGGGGAAGCGAGCGGTTTTACTTGAACTTCATCTCGTTGTCCATCACGTGGCCGCCGCTGCCGCGCGCCTTGAGCCGCTTGCACGCGATGATGAGACAGATGTTGACCGGGATCAGGAACAGCCCGGCGAGGAAGATCATGAGCGAGATCATCGTGAACGCCGGCATGAGGTCGCTGCACATGGCCTTGTAAATGTCGTAGTAGCCGTCCGCGATGAACGTGCAGTACATGGCCGTTTCAAACTCGTCCACGCTCTTGATCAGCGACGATTCCAAGTCGCCCTTGATCCTGTTGATCTTGGTGTCGAGCGTGGTGATGTTGGTCTTGAAGTCGTCTGTGTAGGTGCTCACCACGGTGATGTTCTGGTGTAGGTCCGTGATGAACGCGCCAGAGTCGCGCTTCACGAGCGCCATCATCTTGACCTTGTGGAACACACCGACCACAAACTGCGAGAACTTACAGGTCGTAGTCTGGTCTTCACACACGTACGGTTCCGGTGATACACTGGCGTCGTTGCTACACTTAATGTCCCAACTGGTGTACCGCAGCTCAATGTACTCCTCCGGGGTCTGCGAGCCGGCTTGTACTTCGCTGTTCGCAACCCACGGCTCGTACACGTTCGTCAACGTGTATACATCGTTTGGGGAACACGCGCTTCCAGCTTGCTTGACGTATCGGTTGAGGACGTCCAGCGCCTCGCTCATCGCCGTCTCGTTCAGTCGGAAGGTCGACGCGTCGGTCGCCTGGATGGCCCCGGTAAAGTCGTCGAGGCTCGTGAAGTTGAGCATCGAGCCCAGGTCGTTGTTGGGGAACTGGATGCCGCCGCGCGCAAACTCGAGCGAGCTGCTCAAGTTGAACGTGTCGATGAGCGACTCGTTGCGGAAGCAGGCGTTCACGCCTTTGGCCTCCTCACCGAGCGCGACCGTCCAGTCGTTGGTCATGATCGTCGCCACCTCGCACACGTCGCCCAGCACGACGCTGATGGCCAAGAAAATCGCGCTGATGAGGAACGTGATGACGAGCGCGAGGAAGCCGATCACGTACGCAATGTGGATGATGTTGGCCAAGAACTTAAGCGGCGTGAGGCCAAACAGGATGCCGACAAGGCCGATCGCGACCACGGCCAGCGCGAGCGCAAACAGCGCCAGCACGCCGGCCTGCTGGACCTGCTTCTGCTTTTCAAACTGGGCTTGGATGTCGTCCACCTGCGTCTGCGCGTCCGTGATGGTCGCGACCAGCGTGTTGAGCATGTCTACCTGGTTGTTGACCGTGGTCTTGACCGAGTCGGCAATATCCACCAGCATGCGGTTCAAGTTGGAGCGCACCGAGTCGAGCTGCTTGATGCCTTCGCCCGCGTTCTCCTCGATCTGTGTGGACGACTTCTGGACCTCGGTGCTGATGGTCGTGCACACTACGCACGGGAAGCAGTACGGCTCACTGTCCGCGACCACGCAGCCTTCCGGGAGCGTCTTGTTGGCCGAGTACGAGCCAAACTCCTGCAGTCGGTCGGTCAGGCCCGTCAGTCCGTACTCGACGAAATCCGTACCCGCCAGCTCGACCTTGATGCCGTCCGCCGAGTCCGTGACCTTGTCGCGGATACTCACCAGCGGCGCCTCGATCCGCCCGATCCACTTGGTCGCGTTGCCGAGCGTGCCGGAACCGGCCGTGAACGTGTCCGACACGGCCGCGGTCATCGTCTTCTGGTACAGCAGTGACACGCCAGCGACCACCACGACGCCGACCGCAAACAGCACGAAAAAGAGCAGCGGCCAGAACTTTTGCATGCACGTGTAGCCGCCCTCCTTGGGCGAGCGGCCGCCGCAGCGGTTGCAGCAGCAGCGGCACAGGATGAAGAACACCATCGTGAGCAAGCTGAGCACGGCGAGGATAATGCCGGGCACCACAAAGATCATGAGCCCTTGCGCCCATTTCTTGACGACTTCGAGGGACTCCTCCTTGGTCATGGCGCCCTCCGCGGCGGCGGTGCTCTCGTCCATTGAGTACACGGGGCGCCGCGCCGTCATCGTGGCGTCGAAGTCGCTCCAGTAGCAGTTGGGCTTGACCTCGCACTGGCCTTGGACATACGCGTTCGTGACCTTTTCGTCCGTCATGCTGTTCGTGACAACCTTTATGCACTTTCCGTCGTTGTCCTTGTACGCATTGACACTCGAGGCGTCTACAAAGCGGGTCTGCGGCCGCTTGGACACGTCCGCCGACGTGACGAGCTGCTCACAGAGCTGGATCTTGATCGCCGTGATCAGGTCGTTGTAGAACTTGTCGGTGCCGCCGCGCAGCTGCTTGACTGCCTTGCGCACGGACGCGCCGACTTCGTTGGCCTTGTTCACGGCGTCATTCAACGTCGCGTTGTTGTCCAAGCGGCGGTGCGCACTTTGGTGGACTAGCAGCGCATGCTTGCGAGCTTGGGCCTGCGCTTGGGCCTGCGCTTGGGCTTGCGAGTACGTGAGACTGCCGAACGGCCCGCGAAAGTGGGCGGCCGTTAGTCCTGGGTGGGCGGCGCCTGCGCCGGGGGCACTGCCTGCAACGACAAGCGACGCGACTGCCAGAGCAGCGCACTTGAGCCACTTGCCCCAGCGAGACGGCGCCCGGTTGTCTCGCGTGCGTCTCGACATGGTCCTGACAGTGGTCTCTTCGTTTCTCTTGGTGGATGCCTGGATGTCGTGACTCTCCATCGAGCTCTGAAAGAGAAGTGAGCGGAAGAAGAACGGCCTGAAAAAACAGCACCACCACCGACATCGGTTGCCAAGAGACTCGGCCAGCCTGTCTCTCACAGCTTCTCACTGGATACGCTTCAAAGAAACGAGATTGGGCTCTCACGCCTCGGCGTTTATTCTTGGCCATAGGCCCAGAATTGAGAAAAGCTGGCGATATTTTAAGCCACGACAACTCGGATTCTTGGGGGCCAAGATGCTTCTTGCTGGGCACCTTCTTGTCCTGAGGTGCAAGCAGCTGAAAATGGAACATCTTTGTGCTTGGCCAAAAATATACGCAAGCAAAATAGTCCCAGATCTGCGCTCTCAAGTCCAACGTGGCCACCTGCGACGAGACAAGAACATGGCTCCATGGTACGCAGTAGCCGAGCCACCTGATCAGCTCAGGGATGCAGCACGTACATGATGCGGCTGCGGTACGGTATTCTTGTCTGGAGTTCCATCGAGCAGATCAGATTGAACTGCTCTGCGCACATTCAGACGCCGACAACTTCGTTCTGAGGAGCGTTGCAAACCACCTTGGAGCGTCGCAATACACCTTAACTTGAGTCATGACGGACCTTTCGTAGCTGCGTGCTTTGGGCCTACAACGTGCACAGTCAAGGATTATCGCTTCAGTACCGCGCCTTGCACCGAGATTCTCGGCGTGGTTTTCCATTGCTTTTTCCCCCGAAATCGGTTTGATCCATGGTATTGTCGTTATCTTCAACCGAGTGGTCTGCTCTCGCGCACGCACGTGGCCGGCCGTCTACGCATTCAGCGCCTTGGAGACGATGCGCGCCTGCTCGATCTGGTGGACAGCGTTGTAGCCCGTGGCCGGCGCGGCCGCCGCGACACGGCCAATGTACGCCGGTCGTCGGCTGTCGTTGCTGATCTTGGTCAACGCCGTCTCAATGCGCGGCGCCACGTACGTCCAGAAGCCCATGTTCTGGGGCTCCTCCTGGACCCACGTGACCTCCGCGTTCTTGTACCGGGCGACTTCCTCGGCCACCTTGTCGAACGGGAACGGCGCGATCTGCTCCACGCGAACGATAGCAACGTTGTTGATGCCCTTCTCTTCGCGCTCCTGCGCGAGGTCGTAGTAGATCTTGCCCGAGCACAGCACCACGCGCTTGATCTCCTCGTCCTTGACGAGGTTCTCCGGTGTGGGCTCCGGCAGCACGCGGTGGAAGCGTGTGCCTTCCGCCATGTCCTCGAGCTTGGACGACGCCTGGCGCAGACGCAGCAGGCTCTTGGGCTGCACCGAGATGAGCGGCTTGCGGAAGTCGCGGTGGATCTGGCGGCGCAGCACGTGGAAGTACTGCGCGGGCGTGGAGCAGTTGACCACCTGCCAGTTGGTGTGCTGGATCTGCATGCGGTTCTCCTCGTCCATGACTGGCACGACGCTCGGGTCGTCGTCCGTCATCTGGAGGAAACGCTCGACGCGGCACGACGAGTGCTCGGCGCCCTGGCCTTCGTAGCCGTGCGGCAGCAGCAGCACCAGGCCCGACTGGCGCATCCACTTGTCCTCGCCGGCGCTCAAAAACTGGTCGATCATGATCTGCGCGCCGTTGGCAAAGTCGCCAAACTGCGCCTCCCACATCACCAGCGCGTTCGGGTTCTCCAACGAGTAGCCCAACTCAAAGCCCATCACGCCAAACTCGGACAGCGAACTGTTCGAGGCGACAAACTCGGCCTGCACCTCCGGCACCGCACCTTCCTCGCTGGTCTCGTAGTCGAGCGGCGCCGACGCCGACGACTTCTTGACCAAGTGGTTCAGAGGCACAAACTCGGCGTTGGTCTTCTGGTCGTGGAGCACGGCGTGGCGGTGGCTGAACGTACCACGCTCCACGTCCTGGCCACTGATACGGACGTGGTTGCCCTCAAGCAGCAACGTACCCCACGCAAGCGCCTCGGCCGTACCCCAGTCAATGCCCTCACCGGCATCGATCGTGCCCTTCTTGGCAGCGACGATGCGCTCGAGCTGGCGGTTGAGCTTGAAGCCCTCGGGAATCTCAGTGAGCTTGGCGCCGACGTGCTTGAGCACCGACGGATCGACGCCCGTGCGGCGAATGCGCGACTGCTGGTTCGGGCTCTTGAACGACTCCCAGCGGTTGGCGAGCCAATCGCTCTTCTTGGCCGGCTCCCACTCCTTGGACTCTTCGAACGTGCGGCTGAAAAAGTTCCAGACCTTGTCCGTGATCTTGTCGCACTCTTCCTTGGTCGCCTCGCCGCTCTTGACCAGCTTGTCCACGTACATGTCGAGCACCGAGTCCATCTTGGAGATCTTGTCGTACATGAGTGGCTGCGTGAAGAACGGGTTGTCGATCTCGTTGTGGCCAAAGCGGCGGTAGCACGTCAGGTTGATGATCACGTCGGCCGACCACTGCTGGCGCCACTCGGCCGCGAGCTCGAACACCTTGACGACGGCCTCCGGGTCGTCGCCGTTCACGTGGAGGATCGGCACGTCGAACGCCTTGCCCAGGTCCGAGCAGTACTGCGACGAGCGCGAGTTGTTCGGGTCCGTGGTGAAGCCGATCTGGTTGTTCACGATCACGTGGACGGTGCCGCCTGTGTCGTAGTTCTCAAGCTCCGCCAGGTGCATGGTCTCGTATACGACGCCCTGGCCGCTAAAGGCCGCGTCCCCGTGGAGCAGCAGCGGCATGACCTTGCGCTCGGCCTCGGCGTCGTTGCCCAAATAGTACTGCTTGGCCTTGACCTTGCCCACGACCACCGGGTCCGCCGCCTCGAGGTGCGACGGGTTGGCCACGAGCGACAAGTGCACGTGGCGCCCGTCCGGGTACTTGCGGTCGTAGCTCGTGCCCAGGTGGTACTTGACGTCGCCCGAGTTGGACCAGTCCTCAACGTCCGTTTGCTTGTACGACTCGACGTCGATGTGGGTGCCCTGGAACTCTTTAAAAATCTGCTGGATCGGCTTGCGGATCACGTTCGAGAGCACGTTGAGGCGGCCGCGGTGCGGCATGCCGATCACCACGTGCTCCATACCCAGCTCCGTGGCGCGGTCGATCATGTACTTTAGACCCGGGATGAGCGACTCGGCGCCGTCTAATCCAAAGCGCTTGGTGGTGTTGTACTTGTTGCCCAGGAAGCGTTCAAACACGACCGAGAACGCGAGCCGCTCGAGGATGTGGAGCTGCTTGTCCTTGGTCTCTTCTTCGCGCACGAGCGACTCGACCTTGGTGCGAATCCAGTTGCACTTGTCGCGGTTTAAGATGTGCATGTATTGCTATCGCAACAATCCAGTTCAGTTAGAAGCTCCACGCTCACCATCAGACCACCACAAAAAAGAAAAAACAAAACTTTCTACGGGTGCAGAACGAAATTAAGGAAAAACGTACCACACCGACGGTGCTGCAGTACGTTTCCTTGAGGCGCTGGACGATCTGGCCGAGCGTGAGCTCGCCACCTTCAGTCAATTCCTCCAGGAAACCCGACACACCCGAGGAGCTACAAGATACCGTTATCAGCCATCCGCCACAGCTAGGATGGTGGTTGTACACTAGTATCGACGTACAAGTTCTTGGGGATGGTAAGCACGCGGTCGAGGTCGGCCTGCGTGAAGCCGTACGTCTCAATGTCGAGCTCTGGCAGCTGCGGACGCTGCTGGAGACCGAGCGGGTCCAGGTTGGCGGCCTCGTGGCCGCGCGACTGGTAGGCGCGGATGAGGTAGCTCAGTCCCAGCGCGTCGTTGTGGTCAAGCGACGAGGCATGCGACGAGGCGACGCCGCGCTGCGAGAGCACGGGCGTGACGCCGCTCTGGATGGTCGGTGGCGGGATGAACGCCTCGCCCGGCACGGCGCCACTCTCAAGCTGGCGGAAGTACACGTCCCACGACTTGTGGACACTGGATAGGAGCATTGTTAGACTCTGACTAACCCAGCTTCTAACCGAGTTTCTACATGTTGTGGACTATACCTGACAGGGTCCTGCTTCCACGAGGCGTACATCTCCTCGACGTAAGCGTTGTTGGTGCCCGTAAGGAAAGTCTCGCTCGGGTGCGGCGTGGACGCGAACGCGCGCAGCCAGGTCTTGGCCGGCGGCTGCGAGCGCACGCGCGCCTGTGCGCCACGGCGCAGCGCCTTGGCAGCGGCCGCGAAAAACTGCTGCGTCATGGCCGGCAAAGCTGGGGGGAAAGGGGGCAGTTGTGGTACTTGCCGATGCTGGATAGCAAAGTGACGGGCGAAGTCCACAAAAAGTTGGCTTTGCTTGGACGCCCCACATTTCGACTAGTGTATACAGGTATACATAAGTATACGTGTTGAACTGACAACCACAGGCAATCAAAGATCTGGTGTGATGCGTAAACGGAAACCTTTGGAAAACTAATACTGCCTAGGTCAACTTTGAACTGTGTCATGAGATTCAATCGCTACAGCAACTGCACAATATGATACTACAGATGATTTGATGGGATTCAAGAAATCCGTTTTGCAACGTCAAAAGGTTTGTTTTAAACACGTCAGATGGTTGGTTTCGTTAAACGCATCAGATTCAGAATTTTGATCCAGATAGCAATTCTGATGCTGCCTGCGTGTTGTCACACTCCAACTGGACTTGGTGGATCCGATCCGTACACCTCCAACTTCAACGCGTACTCACAACACGCAACGCATCAGCGTGGATCTATTTAACGGCTATGCACTACAGTAGTAAATCGAATTCGATGCACAACGCGCTCTAGCTCTGAGTCTGGCTGGCGTCCGTGCTTACGATGATCTTGTTGAGCTCGGGCTTGGCCAACACGTTGCGCATGGACCAGGCGTTGAACGAGCCATCCCGGTCGTCGTCGTACACACGCCAGCTCCAGTACGTCCAGCCGCCCGTGGCCTGGTTCATGACCTTCATCTGCGCCCTGGCCCAGTTCTTGAACGAGTCCGTGTCAGGGTCCGGGAACTGACCCGTGTTGGCGAGGCACCACTCGCCAAAGAAGAGTTTGTTGGCGTTCGGGCGCTTGTTCCACGCGTCCACCTTGGTCTGGAAGTCGGTAGCAATCGACTTGTTGATCAGATCATCCGCGGAGACTGAGGCGTAGCCCCAAATGAAGTACGGGTGCCACTCGACCCACACGTTGATGTAGTCCGGAGCCTCCATGAATCCGTTCAGGTTGGTGGCATCTTGCTTCGATAGCATCGGCATGATCGACAGGACGCAGTCTGTGCCGGTGGCACGTACTGCCTTGTACGCATCCTTGTAGTACTGGTTAAGCACGGCCTCGTTGGTGTCACCGTTCGGCTCGTTCAGCAGTCCAATACCGAGGAACGCCGCGTCGTTCTTATACCGTTCCGCCAGGTATCGCGCGAGATTGATGGTGTTGTTCACATTCTCCTCGTAGTCGCTCCAGTACGTCTTGTCCGTCCGCGTCGGTGCCGAGTGATCAGCGCCATTCTGCGATCCCTTGGCGCCATGGATGGAGATCAGGACAGCAACATTGTGCTTGAGCGCCCAGTTCTTGATCAGTCTGTCGAGGTAGACGACCGTGCCGTTCGGGTACTCCTTCCACTCCTCTTCACCGCTGGTGTCGAACGGGTCTTCACCGACGATCCAGTAGCCAACTGGCACGCGCACCGTGTTGAGCCCTGCCTTGACAATGGCTTCGACATCGGACTCTTGCACGAACGTGTCGTGGTGGTTGTTAAAGCGGGATCGCCGCGTGCGCTGGTCGGGACTGTGGGCCATCACCTGGTACTCGCCGCCGCCCACAACGTCGGACGACACGTTCTGCCACATATCGGCCTTGTCGGTCATCCATTTCTCCGCGACGAGCCAGCTGCCGAGGTTCACACCGCGCACTTGCACATTGCCCGCGCGGATCTGGTGCTGGATGTGGTTCTTGCCGAACTCGGCTTGCTTGACCGAGTCCATGCCGGTGCCGTCTCGCATCTTTGGCTCGACGGTGCCCACTGAGCTGCCAGTGGAGCTGCCGATCGTGTCGAACGAGAAGCTGTCGCCAGCGAGCACTACGCCCGCGCTCAGCGCGGCCGAGAGGGTAAGAAGTCGACGGATCATGCTGGCTGAAGAAAGCGGTTGTGCGGAAGAGCGCTAGATCGCTAATGATTGTGCAGCTTGGTGGTCTAAACTGACGGGAGCGGGAGGGACCCCTGGGTCTAAACTGGCGCGTCATACTCGATGGTGCCAATGCGAATCATCACCGGGAGGAGGGGAACTGTCCGCCACGCCAGATGGAGAGTTGTCGCCCGCTGGTGCTGAGTTGTCAAGCAGTATCCTAGAATGCGTGGGATCTAATCCTTCTGCACGTTTCTCGACGAACGTCAATGCCATGTGGCAGTGCGACACTGGCGCCACGTGAACTCAGAATGCTGGCGGACAAGCCTGGAAGACAGATTCTCCCCTTGATAGACGATAAAAGAGATGATACAACACAAGATGTACCTACAAAATTGGCACAGCGTACCATGAAAAGAGGCACATTCCGACTTCTTGCTGGGTTCAGCGGGGACGAAATGATCCGACCATGTGGTGCCTCGAAAGATCACGCGGCAGCTGATGCGGAGGGACCGAATGATGCTTGCTGTCCAAAGTCACACTCATCCAACCCTGGAACAGGTTTGGGTTACCAAGGCTACAGTGGCCGCAAAGTGCATGCCATCCAGCCGTTAGAATCCTCCACCTGGGCTCAAGAGTTTTCGGGAGGTGGTTTCAATCAGACATTTGAGATTGGACAGTATGTGGAAGCTACCACCGTCTATGCGATAGGTCTGCTCTCATTGTCCAACTCAACTTCCACTTGAAATTGCTGTGGAAGGTCGTCAGTCTAAAGATGCTCCAACCTCTAACCTACACCCGCCAAATTCGCTTCATCTTCCAAAACCATCCGAGCACAAAAAACGCTTCAGTGTCCGGATCTATCCCCCCTGCGGCTGCATTGTGTGAAGCGAAAGGCTCGGAGCGACTGCACATCACGAGAAGCTTCCGTCCAGCAGCCCAGTCGCCCAGGGGAGACAAGGAGCTCCTGGCGTTGGGCCTGATCTGATGGTCAGTGGTCACACGTTGACCGCCACGCAGCGTGTAACTTGACAGTACAGATGAGCGGACGTTAGACCAAGGCACTGTCTGGATGAACGACGTTCTACTCTCGATGGCTTCAAGCTCGGAAAGCCAGGGTTGAATGCATCACTATCGAGTTTCCCATTCGCATTGTTGCACATGATGAGGCCCGTGGATTGGTCCACCGTCGTTCTGGGGCACCATCGACCATGGTGGACCACTACCACCTGAAAATCTGATTTCTAGGATCGCGAACCTTGAAGAATATATATCAGCTGAAGCATCGGATTATACAGTATCCGGTGCTCTCAATCTTCTATCGGAGGTGTAGCGCGAGGAAAACACTACGCCTGGGGAATTGATACGTAGATAGATATACGGCGGACATGGCACCACATGAGCCTCATGCGCTGCCGAGCGTGCGCGAGGCTAGGCTGACAGCCAAGCAGGAGGCGCTGCTGCTGTCGCTCGAGCGCCGGGTGCAGCTGCGCGCGCAGGCCGAGCGCAACGCGTCGCTACGCCACGACCCTGCAGCCGCAGATGGCGCGTACGCGGCGTCGGTCAAAGAGTTCCTCAAGCAGTCGCTTCACACGCCCGCCACGTCATCAGTCAACCCCCAAGCTGACAACCACCAAGGATTCGCTGCATTCTCGAGCCAGTTGGACACATGCACCAGCGAGTGGCGAGCGGTGTACGACCACGCGCACCGGTCGTTCGCGCTCGTCGAGGAGATGGAGCTGAGCCACGAGCACGTGGTCTCCAAGACGCAGGCGCTGTACGAGTCGTTCGAGAACGTGCTCCAGCAGGTGGATGCGCTCACCACGCGCGTGGAGCTCATCGCGGCGCCGATGCCGCACTTTCTCGCGATTGACGCCATCGCGCGAGCGCTCGGGTTCGGCGTCAAGTTTGCAACCCCAACCGCCACCACCACCGGCGGCGCCGACAGCGCGCTGTCGGCGTTTGTGCAGCAGCCTGTGCAAGTGTTCCAGCACAAGCGCAGCATTGACCCTACAGACAAAGTGTTCCACGAGGCACTGGAGCAGATCGACGTCGCGGTCGCGTTCCTGGAAGACCATGTGCGTATAAAACAATTACCTGGCTGGTTGAGTGGGGGGGATGTTGAACGCCGTCAAACTGGTTTGGTATGATACATGCTTGTAGAAAGCGTATAAAGACGCGGTGTGTTATATTGAAGCGTATCGTACGCTCACGGCGGGAGGCATCCAGTGTCTACGTGACTATGCGATCAGCGGGCTCGAGACGGCGCGCGACGCCGTGCTGGAGGCCGTCGCTCGCTCCAATATGGGCGCTGCCGCTGCTACAGCGCCAGCGTCAGTGGCGTTGGACATCGACGAGACGTCGCCATATTACGTCCACTTCCAGTTGGTCGCGCCGTCGCTGACCGCGGTCGCGCACCAGCTCCAGCGGCTCGCGACGTCGAACGCCGTGGCGGCCAACCAGACGGCGTACATGGCCAACGTTCTGGCGCTCGCCGACGTCTGCAACAGCTACGTCACGCAGCGAGTGGCGCTGCTCACGCCCGTGCTCACGACCTACTTTGAGACGCTGAGCCAGGACGCCGACGTCGTGAATTTGGTACGGTTGATGGGCCAGTCAAAAGCGCACCTCGTGGGCTAACCTAAAATGTTTTGGGGGGATGTAGCTACGCGTGAGCGGGGCGTACCTGGTGCGCGTCTGCGAGGCCGAGTTCCGGCTCTACCTGAAGCTCTTTGGTCGCGAGCCGAGCGACCAACTCTTTGTGTTCAAGACCAGTGGCGGCGCCGACGGCGCCGATGACGACGACGAAGAGGAGACCGCATTCGAGTACGCTCTAGTGTTTTTGAGCTAGCTTGTGAGATCAATCGGGTAGACTAACAGTCGGTGGATCTTCAGACGGCTGATCTTCCAGCTCAGCGGTGCGCTGTACAACATCGTCCGGCCGCTCATGCTGTTCCAGAAAGAACTCGAGGCGCTGTGCGAGATCGTGCAGGTGCTGCAGAGCGAGCTCATCGAGAGCGTGATCACGCCGCGCACCCACGTCGTCGGGTTCGTTGAGCCAGTGATGCACCGCATGATCCAGGATGCCCAAGAGCGGCTGATTTTGTGTGTTCAGAAGTTTATCCGCGACGAGATCGAAGGGTTCACGCCCACACAAGCCGACTTGGACTACCCCGCCAAGCTCCTCGCGTCTGCCACGGAAGGCGCGTCGATGACGATGTACGCGACCTGGTATCCCGCGTTGGAGCACACGCTGCTGTGTCTCTCGAAGGTGTACCACTTTGTGAACATGGAGATTTTCGAAGAATTGGCCCAGGATGCGATCCAGATTTGTACAGCGTCGCTCAAGATGGCGTCAGCGGATATCACAGTGGCGAAAGGATCGATCCATGGGACGCTCTTCCTGGTCAAGCACTTGCTCACGCTTCGCGAGCAGATCACGCCGTTCGACATCAAGTTTTCGTTGCGCGCCAAGGCGTTGGATTTTACCAGTAGCACGGACGCCATGAGCCACTTGCTGTCGGACGTGAGCTCGATTTTCCGTCTCTCGTTCGAAAACAACTCGCTGGTCGGACTCTTCACGCAAGGCATCCCGCAGATCCACGAAACCACGAGCGACGTCAAGAAGGACGTAGAGCAAGAGCTCAAAAAGAGCTGCACGGGGTTTATCGATGCGGTGCTGCAGCAGCTCGCGCAGCCACTGCTGGTCGTCATGAAGCAGATCGCCGACGTCCAGAAGAAGAGCTCGGCGCCCGTCGAGTTGCGCCGCCACGCGTTCACCAAGCCCGAGAACGTGGTCAAGACCCTGGGGTTTGTGTCCAAGCAACTCAACGAAGCGCTGCCGCAGATCCTGGAAACGATCCATCTCTACCTGCGCAACGCCTCGACCGAGGCAATCCTCTTCAAGCCCATTCAGGTACGGTTGTTCTTGCTTGGATTTTACTGAAGGGCCTCTTCTCAGTTGTATTACGTTTTTTTGTTTTGTATTGTATTGTATAGAAAAATCTCTCGGACGCGGTGGAGAATCTCAAGATGTTACTGGACCAAAACTACAGCAAAGAAGAGCGCCAGGCCTCCGAGGCGGCGTTCCAATTGCTGCTCCAGCAGCTGCGTGCGCTGTAGATTCGAGTGTGAGGAATGAATTCACCAGGAATTGCTGTCTAAACTTCTATGTACGTAAAGTAGAGTCATGAAGGTGGATCAGCCGCTGCTCTACGGGAACACTCACGAAATAAAGCCTTGGAAGAGCGCTATCGGCTGGGCGATGCCTGCCGTTACAAGAATTTCTGTGGTACCCACGGAAGTCTCGTACCCGGCCGGGATCCAGTCATCCACCAGGAAGCTCTTGCACCGAGATCGGTTCGATGTTCTTTGCCGCCAAGCGCACGCAGTAGCAATCCGGACTCGCAGTCGCTACTTGACGCTACAGTCAAAGCCTTCGCATTGGCGCTGCAAGTTTCCATGCGGTTCACGGCGCACAGCGGCTATTGAGCATTCGTCGAGCCGACCATCCGTGGCGTAGCTGACAAAGTCCGTGCACAAGCTGTCGCCCACCATCGCCGGATCGACGTCCGCGCCGCTATCTGCGGCGCGGACGAGCGATGCGTCGTGCTTGGCAAAGTTGCGGTTCGCACAACGAGATACCCTCTGACCGTCAATTCGTGACAAGATTTGACCAAACTGCTACTTCTATCGTACCGCTGTTGTAGACAGGATGAACGCCTCACCCAGCTCGGTGCGATGAATATTCTTGCCATCGGAAGGTACGTCGCCGTTGTTGGCGAGCGTCGGCTTCATCTGAGACTTGGGTGCCAGTTGGACGGAATAAGACGCACGTCAGGGAGTTTGTTACCGCGCACATCGAAGATAGCAGCCAAAAGAACAAAAACATCCCATGATTTCATCGCGTTGCCACTGTTCGTGGTGTCGAAGCACGTCGCCGAGACGAAAGGTGCACCGCCAACTACGAACGTTCTATCGGGAACCTTACGATGCCAGTGGGGTTTTACTGTCTATTACAGAGGAAGTACGATGTGGAAGCGGGCTTCGTCCCGTGTCTATGGGAACACCCACGCCGCAACACCTTGGAAGAACGCAAGTAGCTGCACGTTGCCCGCCGTGACGGCCGTGCCCAGGATCGTCACAGGCGTCGCGGGTTTCTCGTATGTTGCCGGGATGCGCTCGTCCACCAGGAAACTCTTGGCAAACTCTACGGAGATCAACTCGACGTTCTTGCCGCCTAGCGCGCGCAGCAGCAGCGCGGCCTCGCCAAACGTAAGCACGCGCTGCTTGACGCTCAAGTCACAGCCTTCGGGTTTGGCGTAGCAGACCTTCGCACGGTCACGGCGGATAGCCGCCAATTGGCTCGCGCCCAGCCGACCGTCCTTGGCGTGGCTCAGCACATTCTCCCACAAGCTGACGACCACCGTGGATGGATCGATCTCGCTGTCGCTGAAGTCGGCGTGGACGAGCGACGCATCGTGCTCGATGTAGCCGTGCTTGCTCAGATCGGACAGCGCGAGCCGCTCGGGCATGCGCTCGACCAGGCGATCGACAAAGTTGTCGCCCAAGTTGTAGACACTGCGAAGCGCCTGGCCCAGCTCGGCGTGGGTGATATCCTTCCCGTCGCGGGGCAAGTAGCCGTGGTTGGCGAGCGTATTGAGCGCTGGACACGGCGAGCGTACGTAGGGTGTGGTGGCGCCCACTCGACCGGAGACGTGGTCGCCCGTGGGTCGGAAGAACTCGCCGACCTCGAGTGCGTGGCTGCTGGAAGCGACGACCGCTGCAGAGACTAGAAGCGTGGCGAAGAGCGAGACCATGGCGCTTGCGGATGCAAAATGGAGAATTGATCGTCGTTGGTGAGGGAGTTTCCATCTACACTACAGCATAGTACATTGGAATGGTTTACTCGCCACGCTCGAAGCCACTTGCCCCGATCCAACCGATCAGATCAGAATCGGGTATTCATGGTAGACCGACCTCAAGGAGCACATGGTTCTTCCGACCTCCACGACAGTGCTGTACATGCTGCCAGTGGTTCTTTCGTTGGGGGGATATTATTTGTCCTGTACAGCACATGTGTCTACAGAGTAGATACAGACGAGGCGGTTCTTGCTGAGGCTGCGCTTGCACACCAAGTGAGCTTGCTGAAAGGACCCATCCTCACCCCTTCGTTTATGTACGACTGGCAGTTTCACCGTCATGTTGACTCGACTGAACCCTTCAATACTCCGAGTGCAATTAGAAACAGTGCGCATCATATTCGCTGCAGCACACATGTACATACACCAAATGTCGTGTCAAGTTACTGGGACTCCATGCTGGCAGCACCCTTTATCCAGGTTCGACGTGGTGACTGTGCCTCAAAAGTGGTCTGGTTTGAAAGGGTTTGCATCAGACACCGGGCTGCGTCCGCAAGGAATTCGCGTCAGATGCTTTGCCCGGGGTCGCCTTGTTCTTGTATGCGAGAGCTCAACCGTTTTGACGGACCAAACACACAATGTGAGTCAATCCTTGTGAAAGATCCAGGAATCAAGCGCTTTTCGTATTCTCATACGCACTTTACGTTAGACCGTTTCTTCTTTGTTGTGACGATCGATGACTGGCTGGAGGCAAAAAAATGCCTGTGCACAGAGAAGCCTGGCATGGCAACGATGTTGCTCTTCACGACTCATCCACTCCACCACTACCTGTGCTTGGCGTATCTTTTTCATAGTCGGTCGACTGAAATAAATACTTGGTAAACTCGGCCGTCTTTGCGCCAAATCGCCTCTGACTCTCGCCGTACCGCACGTCCTGTATCTTGTCGCCTCTCTCGATAGCCTGCGCCAAGTGCTGAAAAGTGGGATATCGAGTTGACAATGCGGCTGTGCGACTCGAGCTTAGTCCGTGGACCTGCATGAGCATCATCTGGTAGATCTCGCCCACCGTGAAGTCGGCTTTCTTTCGAAATTGGTCGTTGAAGTCGGAATATGTGCGGACGGGCTGGCACAGTTGCCGTTTCCAGTCATTCACAGACGATCTGGGTGCCCAAAGTACTGACCCTGCAGAGATTCGCTCCCGATTCCGGCACTTGAAAGATGATGGAAGTTTGGCAAGCAGACTCATGTGGACACCTCGTAAAAATGCAACCGACTCGTCAGCATTTTGACAGTGCTGCACGAAGAACTGGTTTTGAATTTGCGTGCGACAGAGAGCAGTCTGCAGCCCAGATGCACGCACAGTCGTTTGCTGTGTGAGCGAACCTTCGACCAAGTAGATCACATGTGTCATGCCCGAGTCACGCAGGCGAGTCTTCTGTTCGTTGTAGCGGCGGTCAATGATACTGCCCGAGAGATCGCGCACTTCCTTGCGTTCCACGATGACGTTCAGCATAAATTCCTTCACCGATTCAAAGCCACGATATCGACGCGCGACCCACTGGACATCACCAACATTGAGAGAACGCACCTCGCACGTGACGTTGACCTCTAGTAGTTTGCGCTCGAGAATATCGCGATTGCGCCGTGACAGCACCTCACGATGATCCAGAATCAACGCGACTTCCCATTCATCACCTTCGCGGATGAAATCCTCGAGCTGGCCAGCGTCGATGTTGAAGATCGATTCGTTCTGGCGTTGAGATTGGAGGAGCTGCGGTTCTTCTTCTGGCTCGATTGCGCCGATCTCGAAATCCCGCCCGTCAGTTGGCGAGGAGGTCGCACGGATGGTCTCAGCATCCGAATCGAAGCCATCCTCTTCTGAGTCCGACAGATCGATGCACACTGTCGTTTTGGTGCGTACACTAGTGAGCTGCTTCCCTGTCGACGACGGTTGATGCGTCTTCGATGGCCGCACTGTAGTCTGGATGGCCGTCGACTGGACTGCACTTCTGGCTTCTATCCGACTGGATATTACTGGTTTATTGACGATTCGCTCTTGCTCAATTCCTCCTACAGACGCCGGTACCGGCGGTGGCTGTGTTGGTGTACACAACGAAGCACTTCGTACCCCACGCTCATTTAAATATACGCGACCGTCGGACGACTTGCTCACGGTCTTGTGTGTGTTGACGAGAGACGTGATGCAGATGCGAAGCTTGGACAAATTGCCCTCGTACTGAAATCAAACTCACACAGAGTTCAGCTGCGTGATCAACCTACACACAAAAAAGAAAAAAAAAAGCGTACCCCAGTGGACTGCAGACTCACTAGCAGCGCGGTCACCGCCACTGCGTTCGGCTCCGATGTTGCGTCCTTCTCCTTGAGCGCACGTAGCACGTACCACGGTTCTGTCATACAGCAAAATCAGTACACTACCGCACATACTCGCAACGTGCAGATTGGTCCGACTTACGCTTGCCCTGTGCTGGCACGTATTCGCGCCTCGCCACCACCACAGACTGCGACTGGCCAGTCTCTCGTGCAACCGGGGCACGGATAGCCGGGCGCTCTACAGGCGCCGCCACGACCGGAGCTGCCGCCGTGGTAGTAGTAGCACTTCTTCCATTGCTGCTGAGCTGGTGCTTTTGAAGAATGCTGTGGATCTGGTTGGCGATGTAGTTGCCAATGTTGCGCAGCTGCTTGGCCTCGTGCGCGCTCGTGATGGGCTCGGTGTGGTTCTGCAGGCTGAAGATCGCGCGGCCGTAGTTGCCAGCGAGGTGCGAGGACTCGCGGACCTTGCCGCGGATCTTCTGCAACTCTTCGACAATCAGGTCGTTCTCCGCGACCACGCAGCCGTGCGCGCTGCGCTTGCGCTTGTTCGACGCAGCAGATGCAGACGCATCCGATGGTGAACTTAGAGCTAGCGCGGTGTCTATGGAGGCCGAGGAATACGTCCGTGAAGTCGCGGGTGCTATCGCATTTGCAACGTCCATTCTCACGTACAAGACGAGGATGTGGTTTCCTTTCGGTTGTTTGGCGCCAGCATCATCATGAAGCAAAGGCAACCTATACACTTCCGGATAAATCATATTGTCTGTCCTCAATTTTATCCGGACGCAGCCATCTCTTGTGAAAAGACCTGAGTGTGGTTTACACCTATACCGGTACAATTGTATACTACCGGTATTCGTCCTTTGAACGTTTGAACTGGCAAACTCTCATCAGACCAACTTGCCCAACATCGCGGGAAAAAACAACCAGGCTTCCATTCATAATGCGACGCGCCGAAGGAGACAAGGAGAACCGCTATGCGGGCGGCGTCAGCAACACAGCAGCATACACAAGCACGCTCTCGTCCTCAGCTAGCGCGCTGCTCAAGAAATACGGTGCCGCCGCCACTGCGTCCGCCTCGACCTCGCGCCACCAGCCGACATTGGCATCAGCCGCAGGCGCCAACGGCTCGAGCGTTGGTTCCTCCGCCGCCAACACAAGCACTGGCTCGTCATCCTCCACATCAACAGCGTCATCGACGGCCGCGGCGGCAGCGCAGTCGGGTGCGGCCAAGATCTGGAAACTGAGCGACTTCGACATTGGCAAGCCGCTGGGGAAGGGCAAGTTTGGCAATGTCTACCTCGCACGCGAGAAAAAGTCCAAGTATGTGGTCGCGCTCAAGGTACTGAACAAGGCGCAGCTCGTCAAGTCGAGCGTGGAACACCAGCTGCGGCGCGAAATCGAGATCCAAAGCCACTTGCGCCACAAGAACATTCTGCGGTTGTACGGATACTTTTACGACGCCAAGCGCGTCTATCTGATCATCGAGTACGCGCCACAAGGAGAGCTGTACAAGAAGCTGGTCAAGGCCGGGCGGTTCAGCGAGAAGCAGTCGGCGCTGTACGTGCAGGAGCTGGCCCGGGCGTTGCAGTACATGCACGGGAAGCACGTGATCCACCGCGACATCAAGCCCGAGAACCTGCTGGTCGGCCACTCAGGCGAGCTCAAGATTGCTGACTTTGGCTGGTCGGTCCATGCGCCGTCGTCGCGTCGTACGACGCTGTGTGGCACGCTGGACTATCTGCCGCCCGAGATGATCGAGAACCGCCCGCACGACGAGAATGTGGACATCTGGACGCTCGGCATTCTCATGTTTGAGTTCATTGTCGGTGTACCGCCGTTCGAGGCCGAGAGTAACACCGAGACTTACAAGCGGATCGCCAACGTGGAGCTCAAGTTCCCGCCTCATGTGTCCGCACTAGCGCGGGATTTACTGACCAAGATCTTGAAGAAGGAGCCGCGCGACCGCATCACGCTCCAGAAAATCGCCGAACATCCGTGGATCCAGCTGCACTGCAAAGACCGCGACTGATCGGACTGGACCCTTGTGTGGGAGAGAATACTTACCAGTACACGTACACGTAGTAGTAGTAGAACGACGACGATGATGATAATAATGGCACAATATATTCGTTTGTATCAACTGTGTCTCTACTGCTTTTGCGTGGTGGCATCGTCGCCCTGCTTCTTCATGAACGCGGCAGTCTCGGCCTTCTTCATCTCGTCAGCGTGCTGGTCCGCGATCGACTGGAACTGCTTAGGCAGCTCAAACTGCTTGGCGAAGCCCTCGGCCTGAGATGAAAATTACATCACACACACACTACAGTCAGCACTAGACCATTCGTACTCCTGTCCATTCATACTAGCGCGAAGCTGTTGTACCTGATTGTCCAGGCGCTTCTTCTGCGCCGAGATGCTTTCAAACTGCTTGTAGACCTCGCCACGGGTCTGGTCTTGCTCGGCCGATTCGAAGATCTGCTTGCGCACTGTGCGCAGGTCCTGCAGTTTGCTCTCGAGCTCGTGGCGCGCGCTGACACCTTCCTGGTACGTCTTCTTGTTGGTCTGACGCAAGATAAAGAGCGAGTCCTCGGCGGCTTCGCGCAGCATGCGCGACGTCTGGCCGCCCATGGTGAGCTGTCGCCTGTAGATGATCTCCTCAGGAAAATAATGGACGGATACAATGCAATCACTCCGCGAATCCAAGTTTACTCAGATAAGAATCAGATGGCTGGCAAATTATCCCGATATTGAATTGAGAATGCGATTCATTTATCCACAAGAAGCGCTGGTTTGCCGAGCTGTTTTCCGATTTCGAAGCCACCACCACACCACCACGGCCAATTTGTCCGCCCAGTAGCCGCGATGGCGTCGTATCTACAGGAGCTCATGAATCGTACGTGGAGCAGCGGACTCGCCCGTCGCATACGCCGCCCCTCTAGTTTATCTCACGCGCTTTCCTGGCTTTCTGCGCCGTCTGTGGGGCCCAAACAGAAACGATCTCCATCATCACAAACGACGGCCGCAACATCATCGTACGGCTGTGCTCTCACCCCCCAACATTGGCATAAGCGCAAGAATCTGACTAGACTTTTGTATAGGGTGTACTCAAAGGCTACGACCAAGCCATCAACGTCGTGCTGGACGACAGCTTTGAGCGTGTGTACTCGCAAAAGGAGCCGGTCGAGGCTGTCGAGCTTGGGCTCTACATCGTCCGGGGTGACAACATGTGCGTACCGCTCGTGGAGCGGCATCCAGTCGATTCTAATTTAGCACTTGTGTTTATTGGTGTGATAGCGCTGTGGTCGGCGAGGTGCCCGAGGATGTGCGAGAACAAGTGCTAGATGACCAGACCCGCGCGGCTCCGCTCAAGCCCGTGGTCCATTAACTTATCCCATTCCAAAAATCCACCCTTGAGGTTGCGATTCTTGAATTGCCACTGTTTACAGTAGTTCTTCTCTACTCAGGAAACAGGTAGGCACCATACGACAAGGCCGGTCAAGCTGTACAGTGTTTTGATTGCTAAGTACTTAGCATGTACTGTACGTGCCACTCCTCGAAGCACTGTTTTCGATGCAGTTTACTACCAGGTTTTTGGCCAGGACCGATGAAGATTTCCTGCGAGATCAGTCATTTAGCACCCTGCCTCTTCCTTGTAGTGTCTGTCTCAGAGGGTTTTTAGACGACGGGATATGAGCAAAAATCTAGCAGCGTCGCCCGCGTGAGAAAGTGCCAGATGAGCGCATTCAGCGTTCGTGTTCCTCAAAGTAGAAGACTGCAGCCGCTGTTGTTTGCCTCTCGTACCGTATGAAGACACGCACTCAAAGAGATATTCCGTGACAAAAGCGATGCCGCTTGTTTATGAAACACACAAAACGGACCGAGTCACTAGCTATTATGCATAAATGGTTTGCATTTCTCCGAATTCAATTTCCAACTATCTTCAGCCCATCTTTTGGATCAGCGCACTAGCACGTTGAGACACAGACGCAACAGACTTGGACGATGTCCTGCTCGGGAATTAGTGTATTGACCTCGCCACAAACATAGCCTACTCGCACCCGCTACACCTGCACAGCTTCTTGGTTCTCGAAGAGAAATGCCAACCCATCATATACATCGTAATCTCGACTCAACTCATGGATACTGCCTGGACCTGTATTCACAGCGCACGGTAGGCTCAGCGCGCCTTTTGGTACGCCAAGCGGCTCAGTGAAGATGGCCGGTGTCCAGTGCGTTGGCGTGTTCAGTGTGGGTGCCATTGTTAAAGGGCTTAACCCAGCGGCTCGGCGCGGGTGGTGGCTTTGTCCGATATGCCGCCGCAGATTTCCTCGCGTGCTGAACATTTTCCCGCACGACGGGAACGAGCAGTGGTGGCCGGATACCTCGCCAAAGTGGGTTTTCATATGACGCTCGAGCTTGGCTTCGTTGACGAACTCACAGCCACAGCCGGCAACCAGACATGGCAGTGGTCTGGTGAGCCACGGGTGGATCCGCTTGTGGCGGGCAAGGTTGCCAGACGTGACAAAGCTTCGACGACACGATTGTACTGGACAAACAAATGGCCGTTCGCCGACGTGAGCGTTCACGTGGTCCTTGAGCGTGAAGCTCCGCTTGAACCGCTGCTTGCAGCCTGGAATCGGACATGGATACGGTCGCTTGGCAGTGTCCTTGTGGGTTTGCTCCGACGCGTCCTCAATCTCACTCGACGTTTCGAGCTCGCATCGTAGCATCGAGGTGGGAGGGCCAAACTGGCGTCGAATGCCGGGGCTCGCGGACATCCGAGTGCGATGGTGACGGCGAATTGTGAAATGCTTTCGATAAGAAAAGCTGGTATTAACAGGCAAAATGGATTCGACTCCATCTCACCCATGTTGCACGGGTGCTCCAGTCTGGGTCGAGGTGACAACAAGTCCCTCCTACTGGCCCCCTCTGGGTTCCAGGCGTTCCTACCACCCTGCGATCGCAGCGGGAAGAGAAGCGATGCGAAGGGATGCTTTACCGGTTGCCTTTGAAACAGTGATGACCGCTGCAGGACAGGCGCAGCACGTGGTTTGTACCTGTCACCACGGGTCCGCTTTGGCAGGTGCAGCAAGACCGCCAGGGCTGGTATGAAAAGGCCAAATTGAGAATATTGTGGCTCACGTTCGTTCGACTAGCCCAATTGGTGATCCTTTCCTGGTTCTGGCCACGAGCTCGGCTGGCGTCAAGTTTCTCAGCTCAACTTGGCGCACGCTCGCACGGGAACTCAGACAAGGAAGGGCACATGAAAATTTGAGATGAAATTCCCTTTCGATCTTTCCCCGCTATCGCTACACATTTTTTTTAGAATGCGAGCTGATGTCGACAATCCAAATTGACCACAGCAGAGAATCATCGACTCGAATTGTTTTGGCGTAAATTGTTCGCCTGTTGTCGACAAATGCAGGCAGCGTCGACAGTGTTGGACATGAGAAGTCTTTAGCTGTACAAGAGATCTGGCTCTTCGTTGGATTTCTGGTGAAGGCTTCACTGAAGCAGCGTCCCTAGAAGGTGCATGCATACACAGACTGCTTGTTGCGCAAGCTGTTGTCTACATTCCGGGTCGTGGCTGGAATTTACCGGTACATAGAAGGCACATGATTCGGTACTGGTACAGAAGTGGGATCCGAGTTGAACTATCCAAGCAGTACCCAACTTCAAATGAAGGCTGGCGTTCGGCTGCTTGGTAATATTCTGTAGTTCAGTCCTCGACTTCAGTGCCCCCGGAATCGCATACCCAAACATAGCGACATGGGCATGATGTGCCCGCACCCCGCTCTCGAGTCATCAGCGATGACTGCTGGATCACGACACCCGAGTGCCCACATCTGTCTGTCGTTTCCAACCACGTCAATGAGTCTGAACGAGATACCAGGGCAAAGTAACGCAAACAGCCGATGACACACAGACGCTTGGTAGGCCTCTAGACGCCAACGCCACTTTCAAAGCTGGCGGTCGGTTGATGTTCGCAGCGTCCATCGGTCAATCAGAAGTGACCGTCGTGGACCAATCGCCCAAGGAAATTGAACGGTAGCATTCCAGGACTGTGTACTTCTTTCCGACCGCCGACAGCCTTTCGAAGGTTACACGCACCATGCTCAATTCCGAATACTTGACTGTACTGTACACACTGTCTGGCAAAAAAGCAAGCAAACACAATAGTTTCGGGTTGAACAGACTTAAACACGCGTCGAGCCGGAGCGACCTACAGTTTCTTGAAGTGGCTGCATGACGCGTCGGTAGACCCATCCGCATCACAGCGCGTCTATCGCGAGCAAAACAAAAACATCCATAATGCTGTGATGCTGCACACGCGAGGGAGAGTTGGCGGCTGGGCATCACACTCGTGGATATACTTGCAACTGTAGAAGGTTGTCTCAATGCGTCTCCATTTGTAGAGCTAGGTTTGTGCGTCGTTTGGGAATCTTTTTATCGATCCAAAAAAGACGTCTTTTGTGTCCTTGGAACTGCTTTTGGACCAGGACATACAGTGTCCTGTATCTGCCCATCCTCGGTGTAGAAAGGGGTCGTATGTCGACGAGGGTGCCACCTTCTTCCACTTCAACTGCGGGGGGGGGGGGGG
>JAADWZ010000560.1:0-19152 GCA_023336445.1 Pythium dissimile
AAGTGGAAGATACAGACAGACCTCTTGGGCAAAGAGCTCGATGGTGAAATGGATCCAGCTGAACATCCAGAAGAAACGCAGCAGCAGCGACGGCGTGCGGCTGCGGCGGTGCTCCATCCAGAGCAGCACGGCGGCCACGGTCTGTTGGACAGAGGTCAAACTCACAGTCAGCTATTATGGATGTGGCAGTGAGGAGCTCCACTACAAGCAATGAGGAGCTCCGTACCCATGCGAGCATTTGGAAAAAGACGTGAGACGCGGACGTATCCGCCGTTGGGGCTGTGGACGCTTTAGGTGGCCGCTGGTGCCACGCGCCGCCGATGAACATGTCGACCATCCAATGAAGAGAGTGGACCAGCACCAGCATGATCGACGTCGCCAGCTTCACGCAGAACTAGTGGCATATGCAGAAACGTGTAAGGAACTGACTATAGCTCAGAGAGGTGGTGCGGTCGTGTGGCCACACACATCGAACGGGAACGCGATCTCCGAGAGATACGTCATAGGGATGGGCGCGAGCACCTGCGCGCCGTACGAGACGCCAACGATCGCGAACACCACGTCCGCCAGCGCGACCAGCCCGCCGGTTTGCTGGACGTCGTCCGCCATCACGGGTCGTCGTGGGCGTCTAACCACGAAACAAGTCGAAGGCGGAAAGGAGGGGATGGGGAGCGGCGCCTATGGCGCTACGCGTGTATGGTGTCAATGATGGTTCGGACGGCGGTCAGACTCTGAGGTAGAGACGAATGACATGAGCCGCCTTGATGGTCTCCGGCTGCTTTGTCCACCGGAACGACCACACCTCCATTCCGCAAGCAGCAAGAAATCGAACTGATCCCTGGAGCAGGATTATCTATTTCGTCCAATAGTAGATGGTATGATCCTATTTTTATCAATCGTTGGTGACTTGATTTAACTTTCAGCCAATTAGCGAATGAACAATGAGTTATTTGCTAAGAACCAGTTCTGTGTGTGGCAGAGACGAAGTGAGAAGATTTAGTTGTGCGCAGGCTGCTTGCTTCACAAAAGGCTTTTCCTGAATATTTCGCTTCTTTTTATAAATCAAAATACCCGTGATGGCGTTCCCATAACCATTGCTGAGTGCAGCTCCGTCTGAAGAAGCCAAGCGAGCAGGGAGGTTCATGGTTTCTCAACGACGGTTCAGAGCCACTGGACGCCTTTTGGGCGTTGATCCACACACATATAAAAGCTTTTAAGCCAATCAGATGTTTCTAATGACATTTAATAGTATTTGATTGGTTCAAATGATGCCTAATTTGCTTCAACATTGCATTTTGCGAGCGTCGCCTTGGTGCCAACGCAGATTTGGTGCGGCCGCGATCTCTCCAGCTGTGTGTTGGCGTGCTAGTGCATTGGCGCGTTGGCGTTGAGTCGTTGGGTCGTTGGATCTGTGCTGAAGGACGTCGGCTCTTGATATCACCACCATGGCGGCCACTTCCATGATGAAGGAGTACGTCAAGCGGCAGCTCAAGTACTGGGTCGACAACTTCAAGGACGACCAGCTCCCGCGCGACTTCAACTCCAAGTCGTTCTCCCGTCCGCAGCTCATGCTCCACAAGATCAGTACGTGGCACGAATTCCTACTCCTAGCGGTCTTTCTAGTCTAGGTATTAACCGTTAACATGCAGCGCTCAAGCCCGACAAGATCGCGGCGCTGCTTCGTCTTCCGGCGCCGCTGATCGTGACGCGCGCGACTTGTTCCGAGCTCGTGCTCAAGGTGCCGTCGTGGCAGCAAGCCGACAAGTTTGTCCAGGAGCCGCTCCGTCTTCAGCTCGGCGATCTCTTTGTGGACATCAAGCACATCGACGAGTGCGACGACCACGTGCGGAGCGACGCGGCGGCACGCGCGCGCGCCGCCAGCCTGGAGCCCGACCCGCTTGGCTCGATCGCGTCGATGTACCAGTTTGCGACCGTCATCACCGAGCGGCTCGAAGTGGCTGTCGAGAACGTGTTCGTCAAAGTGTACGAGCGCCAGGCGCTGCGGCTCCGCGTGGAGATGGCCCACTTCCATGCGCGTACGACCAACGCGCTTTGGCAGGACATGCGCGACCTAACGGATTGCGTGGACCGCTCGCCCGACGGGCTGCTGAAGACGCGGTTCAAATTCATTTCGGCACAGTGCAGCGTGTACCTCCATGAGACAGGCGGCCAGCAGGCATCATCGCCGCCACCGCTGCGGCTGCTGCACGACCACGCGATCGCAATGCGCGCCACGCTGTTTGGCCACCGGAAGAGCAAACACGACGCCTGGGAGACGCTGTCGCGCGTCGTGGACCTCAATCTGGAGATACTGCCGTTCGAGATGGACACAAGTCAAATGCGTCAAGTGTATGAGGCGTACGTGACGCTTTCGAGGTGGCTCAGTCACACGGAGCGAGGCGCGTTGCTGCCCCACGAGATGGTGCGAGGACCGCTCACGCCCAAGCGCAAGCCCACCGACGGATTTTGTGATAGTAGAAATCCACTAATCGACAAGTATAAGAAGGAGGACGAGAAGGATATCGCGGACGAGGCCAGTGGTGGCGGAGACAGTACGTTTGCGCTGCAGATCACCGTGCGATTCACAGCCCACGCGCTGATCCGGTTCCACTCAGAGCGGCGCGGCGGCGACGTCCAGGTTGCGGTGATCGCGCAGCACGCGGCGGTCAACTGGGTCCAGCATCAGCACGATGAGGCCAACGAGACACAGGTGACGGTCCACGACGTCAGCGTGCGCCACAAGGACAAGGTGTTGTTCCACGCCAAGCCGGCGCGGGAAGTACTCCAGTTCAAGCGGCTGCCCGGGAACAGTTTGTTTGTCAAGTGGCACCTGCTGAAGCTTGAGTGCCATCTGGAGAAGGAGATAGCGGTGATTGTGAACGAGATCTTCCACTCATTTAATGAGGTGGAGCAGGCTGCGACCATCACGTGCGGCACGTGCCACCACAAGATCCGTCTCGACTCGATCGAGACCCACGTATGCATGGCCGGGACGACACCGTCCCCATTCGGGAAAGGCTCTGCCACCAACGGCAGTCGCTACGGCAGCAGCTCAGCGATAGAGAACAGTACTCTAGTAGACAGCACGCAGATCCCCAAGCTGCGGCTCGTGTTTGCGCTCGACGAGCTCGAGATCGTCACCGACAGCTTCCTCTTCCGGTCGGTGCAGGAGTTGATGCGGCTCGCTGCCGACCCTGATCCTTCGCCTGATGCGCAGACGCCGCAGAGAAGGTTCGTCGTCCAGATGAAGGAGTGGAGCGTCTCGACCGAGTCGAAAGAGTTTGTCGGCGACGCCATTTTCGTGCCCGTGCTACCGCTCGCCTTCCAGATGCTGGAGTGTACGATTCGAGGCTGCGGCTGCGTGCACGAGCAGCAGAAACGGCAGCGCGAGCGAGGGAAGCACAAGCCAGATGACAGCCACGACAGTCACAACGGAGACCACGGCAAGACATGCTCACATGGGCGTCAGTTGCCGCGATGGCCGGACCGCGTGTTCGCCGAGCTCGGCCATCTCTCGGTGAAGGCCACGCAAGACAGGACAAATACCGAGACCTTTGTCGTGGCTGACGGCACGAGCCTGCGGCTGAGCTTCTCCGACGGCGTCAGCGTGTGTCCGCACAGCACGCCACAGATGAGCTGCTACTTTCACGTCGAGCGGATACGCTGCCAACTCGAGCACGACGTGTACCAGCGCGTGCGCGACGCCGTGGCGGCGCTCCAGAATCCGCTTCAGGGCCGCTCGGTCTCGGCGCTCACACTCTTTTTCGCCGTGACGGAGATCCGCAACGTGGAGCTCACGCTTCTCCATAAAGAAGCCGACACAGACCACCCGGCGCGTCTCAAGACTCAGCTTCGCCATGTTGGTGGGGTCGCCGACAACCACCAGGGCCATTTGTCGCTGCAGACCAACTTTGACTTCCGTGCGCTGCTTCACTCCGAGTCGGTTACGTTCGATTTCCAGGCAGAGAAACACGTAGCTGAAGCTGAAGCTGAAGATCCGGCGCAACGCTGCTACGTATCAAAGCGCGAGCGTCAGCGCCAGCGCGAGCAGGAGCAGCGCGCCAACTCGGCGCGGCGCATTCAGCGCACGTTCCGACGATTTGCCACGGAACGCCGTGTCCAGTTGGCTCAGGTGCTCCGTCGACTCACGCGGGAAGATGAAGAGCACGGTCAATGCGCTAGCTTTGAGGTACGAGAACCGCTCGTGCGGGAGAGCGAGTCAATAGCGTCGCCCAGCACCACCCAGCGGAAATCCAGCAGATCGGTCGTGTTCGGCTCGGGCGACGACCTAGCGGCGATCTCGCCGATGAAGATGGTCGCGGCGGCCGGTGTGTTGAAAGACGGTGTGTTTGGCTTCGTCCGGGCCAAGGGCCAGCGGCTCGAGTCGGAGATGACCGAGCTGGCGATGCAGTCGAAAGAGTCCGCCTCGCGGTTCATGCCCAAGTACAGCGCCGTGAAGAACCTGCTGTCTCCAAAAGCCGGAGGTGGTGGGTCGCCGCCTCTGGATCCAGTAGAACGCAAAACCACGGAAGTGCGAGAAGTTGATCCAGAGGAACGAGGCCCACAGGTTCCAGGAGATGGCGATGATGAAGAAGAAGAGCAGCTCCATGGCGAAGCGGGAGAAAAAGACGAGCTGGATGACGAGGTTCGTCCTCCGTCTGGAGAAAATAGCGTGCAAGATGAGGAGCAAGATGGTGATCTGGAAGAGCAAGAAGGGCCTACAACACCGATAGATGATATGGAGGAGGAGCGAGTCGATGACAACGATCCAGAAGAAGAAGAGAAACAAGAGTCGCCTACGGAGACGACCACGGTCCAGGCGGACGCAAAGCCGCCGCTGTCAGCGACCGAGGCGCTGCTCGCGTCACTGCCGCCGGTGGTTCGGCTCATGGTTCAAGTGGAGGAGCACCGCATATGCGTGCCAATTGACCCGCGAGCGACTGTGGCTTTTTTCTGTCGCGAGATCGTCCGCCGCTTCAACGAGATGTTCGCCAACCACGGCGTGATCGCCCACGTGACGCTGCAGAGTGCGCAAGGCGGCGTGTTCGCCGGCTCGGACGTCGTCGGCCTAGTATGCGACGCTGGTTCTGCCAGCCCTGAGTTGTTGTTCGCGTACCCGCACGCCGAAGACGCCGAGATCAAGTCGGTGGTCCACATCAATCACTATGATTCGCCAGGGAAGCCAGCAGCGACGTCCGGTGCCCATTCAGCAGGCTTCCGTCCCGCCACCTCAGCCAAGGTGAAGAAGAGCGGCCGCGAGTTTACGCGCTGCTCCAAGCTGCCGCTGCCCCTCGTGGTGGCGCTGCTCGCGAACGAGACCGAGCGCGCGCTGCTGAGCCACATGCTGAGCCACGACGGCGGCCGCGACGAGTGGCCCGAGCTGGCGCTCAACGCGTCGTTTCTAGACCCAACACGAGAGATGCTGCAGGTGGAGGTGCGATGGCAGCAAGGCAAGTCGCTCCAAGTGGCCAACCATGACGCGTTCTTGCTCTGCCTGCAGCAGCTCGGGCTCTGCACCTCGCGCGAGAACAGCAAACACGTGGGCAAGATCCTGCGCGACCGACTGAAGATGGACGCCAAGAACCCGCTGATCCGCGCCGCGTGCCGAGAGAGCCCCGAGTTCCAAGCGGATGTGCGAGATGATGGGGAGGTGGCCGCCACTAGCTACGAGAGCCTCAAGGAGATCGTCCAGGAAGACTTTGGTGTGTACACACGCCTGAAAGAGTAGATCGGTGCCTACAATTTAGACGCCTAATAAACCGTGACGCGATCCTGAAAAGCCTGCATTTCTCAGGTGAGACTGTGGATTTTCGCCGTAGAAGGTCAGTGTTCCTCTGGCCTGCTTTTCCTGTATATTTTTGGCTCTAGAGGAAGCACAGATACCGGGAAACGCGTGCGATCCTGCAGTTCTCTCGTCTTGTTTTTCTTTTTGTTTTGAGTCATTTGGTCATTTTCGATTGTGGTGGCCGAAGCGACGCCTCAACAACGAAGCGTTTTCTCTCCTCATAGTTCTCTCTCCCTCTACCTGCCTCCCAGTCGAACGACCAGATTAAGTGAGACCATGGTGCTCAAAATGACGCACAGCTTTACACGCTCCATGACCGCTCAGGCTGTCGGCCTTAAGTGTCCCGCCGCTGACAGCCCGACCGAGACGCTCAAGTCGGCGTCGAGGCCGAACCAGAAGCGCGAAGAGCGTGGTGCGTCCACGTCCACGTTCACGTCGTCGGCTTCCTCTTGCGGCTCCTCGTCTACGTTCGACGAGGTGGGGCTCGGCGACATCCACCTACAAGAGGAGAAGGAAGAGGACGAGCTGGAAACCGTAGTCGTCGTGCCACGGCCAATGCAGCCCAAGCCTCGCGCGTCAGAAAGCGAAGGGGTGAGCCAGCAAGGGCTGATCGAGATCTCTCTCGCTCACGAAGAGGACAGCGGCCCGTCGCAGAGTGACCTAGACGCAATCGACGATCTGATCGAGTGTGCCAAAGACGGCGACTTGCCGCTGTTCCAAAGGCTGTGCAACTCGCTTGCTATGCGCTATATCAACCCGGACTGTGCTGGCTACATGGGCTGGACGCCGGCGCACTGGGCCGCACGCAATGGTCACGTGCACCTCCTCGAGTTCCTGCTTCAGTCGGGCGTGAACCTGGACGTTCTGGACAAGAAAGGCGACTCGCTGCTCCACAAAGCCGCAGCGAACGGTCAGTTCCGCATCTGCCAGTGGCTGCTGCAGCACGGCTTCAACGTGCAGGCGCGCAACAACAACGGCCAAACGCCGCTGGACATCGCGCAGCAGCTGCTGGCGCTCGACAAGTCCAACGAGGCCGCGCTGTGCGAGACGATCCTCGCGCGGGAAAACGCCCACACGTTCTAGAAGACTCGATCTCTCTCTCTCTCTCTGCCTCTTAGGTGTTTATTTATTCTACTACGACCAAAGCAGCCAAAAACGCCAGAGCCAGGAGGTTCGCGCGAGGGTCCGTTTTATGCACGATAAGATAGCCGAGAAATGAAAGAATCCTGGGTTTGTCTACGCTTATCGTTCGAGCTTGTTGTCGTTGGCGCTGAGCAGCTTCTCCATCTTGTCAAACTCCTTGCTGGCGCGCGCTTTGGCGTTGAGGAAATCTGCGGCCGTGGCCACGACACTCGGCAGAGTGGTGGAGGTGGCGTCGTCCGCGTCGCCGCCGGCGATCTTGCGCAGATTGGGCGACAGCTTGAGCGAGTTGACGCCGCCGCGGTCGTCGCCCACCAGCAAGATCGGGTCCTGCACGTTAAACGAGATGTGCGTGAGTTTAGCCTTCTTGACCACTTTTTGCTCGCACAGCGGCTCGTTTTTGTTTTCTGACAGGTCGAACACGTGCACTTTGCCGTCGCTGGTCACGGCCGCAAACACCGTGGACGAGTAGGGCGACCAGGCGACGTCACCGACAGCGTTGCCCAAGTCGAACGACATGACCGGCTCGGCGAGGTTGTGGTCCCAGAGCTTGACGGTCCAGTCAGCGCTGCAGCTCAGGAAGCACCTCTCGTGGAACGGGTTCCAGCGCACGGCGTAGACGGCCATGTGATGGCCGGCGTATGTCTCGAGATATTGGCCCGAGTACGCCTTGGAGCACTTGTGGAGTTTGCCTTCTTCCGTGCCCACGACGAAGAGGTGTTCCGAGAATCGGTTAAAGTCAAAGCAGCAGCCACCAGCGAGCCCCGTGAGCGACGACTCCTCGGGGTCGTCCTTGGCAGTGGACACGATCTTCAGCTGCATGACGGGCTCCATCTTGAGCTCGTTCTTGCTCATGATCCAGTTCGCCACGCGGCCATCCGACGAGATGGAATAAAAGTTGAGTTCCTTGGCGAGGTCTTCTTCCTGCCAGTTGACCTGCCACACCGGGTCTGTGTGCTTGCCCGTCTTGATGGTCGACGTGTAGATCGGCCGGTTGGCTTTGTTGCGCACGTCGTAGACGATCACCGTGCCGTCGTAGCAGCCCACCGCGAGCAGCGCCGGGTGCTGCGGGTGGAAGTCAAGGCACATGACGCCCGACTCCGTCGTAAACGTGAACTCCGGGTGCGACGAGTTCTTGAGCGAGTAGCAGCACACGACCCCGCTGCCTTGCTTGAGAAAGTCGTACGAGCCGTAGCCCACCGCGAAGAGATCCGCGAACCGCGGGTTCCAGCACATGGCTGTGACCTGTTTCTTCTTAGCGCGCTCGCTCGAGAACCGCCAGAGCGGCAGCAGCGAGCCTTCGCCTTCGCGGAACTGGTCGCTCGCGTCCTCCCAGTACTTGAAATCGTGGAAGATCTCGTCGTCCGCGTTCTGGTTGACCATGCGCTCGATAATACGAAGCGTCTTGCCCATCGCCGCCGAGTGGACCATGTCGTCGCCCTTGCCCTTGCCCTTGCCGTTGGCGGTGCTGGCGGAGGACGCGCCGCCGCCACTGCTGCCGCCCGCGGCCGCCGGCGACAGGATCTCGGCGCCGTCTTTCTCGTCTTTTTCTTTCTTCTGGGCCACTTTCTGGAGCTGGAGCTGCTCGCGCTGGTGCTGCTCGTACGCGTCCATGAACGTGTCGTAGATCTCCCACTGCGTCACGGTCGCCTGGAAGCTCACAACGGGCGGCGGTTCGGTCTCGACTGACCGCTGCCGCAGCGGGTTGGTGTAGGTCTGCGCCGCGCGCTCACTGTAGTTGAACTGGTTCTTGCCGCTCTCAAACTGGAACGAGGCCTCGTCGATCTTCTCGCCCTTGGCCTCGGCCTCCTCTTTGGCCTGTTTGATCGCGAGCTCGCGCGCCTCGCGCTCCTCTTCGGCACGCTTCTGGTCGAACGCCGCCTGCGTCTTGGCGTCCTCCGACTCTTTGTGGATCATGCTGCCGTCCGACCACAAGTGCACATGCAAGTGGTCACCAGGCCCCGGCGGGTCAACTTTGTAGGTGCGCTCTTTGTAGTTGTACTTGGTGATGTTGTTGGGCACGTTCGGGTCGTTGGCCGTCAGCACGCGCGAAAACTCCTCTTTGAGCTCGGCGTCGGACAGCTTGAGCTGGTTCTCCGGCACCACGATCTTCTTGACCTGTCCGCCCACAGTGACGTGTCAGCCAACCAGCTGTAGTATAGTCCATTGGGCACATTCATCCACCTAACGCACTGGCTCATTGTAGGTGTCCACGTCGTCACCGTCCTGGCCGCCGCTGCCATTAGTGGTTCCGTCGGCGCGCGCGTGGTCTTTGTCGCCGCCGCCGTCGCCCACCAGCGCCTTGGCGTCCTTGGGCTTCTTCACGCTCCTGGCGGGCGACCCGGACCCTGGCTTCCGCGGTGGCATCGTCGACAAGATGGATATCCCCGATTCCACGGCAAAAATGCAGTCGTTACCAGTCGCGAGGGCCAGAACGGGTATCCGCTCTCATATCGGCGCCGTGACCTTTCGCGGACCGGGACGTGGGGCTCAACAAGATATTGGTATCCACACGTCATCCTCTATAACAGGAACCTCTCTTGTGTGATAAGTCTCTTTTGTAACTTACGACTGTGGGCACAATATTTTTCGATCCGTAAATTACCTCTTGAAAGTTTCGCTCACGTGGTCAAATCCATGGAGACTTGAAGTGGGAATGGTCGTGCGCGTGGAAGAGCATGTGACCGCCGTGGCGTCGCCGGCGCTGCTCGGCAGTGCGCAGCAGCAGCAGCGCCGTCTGTGCACCGCCGCATTCGAAGGCAGCCGCTACGTGTTCTTCGCCGTGGACGCTCTACTCGTGGTGCTGGTCGAGGCGCTCGCCGCCCCGTTGCACCCGCGCAGCGACGCCAAGCGCAGCTCCCAGTTTGAGCTCTGGCAGGTCTGGCACGCGCACGAGCCCATCGCGTGCGCGCGCTTCAACGCGACCACCAAGCGCGTGGCCCGCGGCGCGCTCGCGCTCTGTCTCGGCGAGGGCCGCGTGGCGCTGCTCACGCCCACGGGCGCGGCCAGGCACCTGCCGACCGCGGCGCCGCCCGTGGCGCCGCTCACGCGCACGGCGTCGCGACTCTCGATCAAGACCTCGGAGACCGAGCTCAAGCCCGTGTCCTCGTCATCTTCGTTGTCGGCGGCGGCGCGGCGGTCCACTCTCGTTGGCGGCCCACGCGCTGCCGGTGCAATCGGCGATGTGACCAGTGAGTACCTCAAAGTGCACTTGCACCTGCATCTGCCCACATGGCAGGAAAGTATTCGATGGAAGGCCGACGACCGCCAGCTAGACCGCGTCGAGTGGGTCGAGAGCGGTGACGACCTGTGGCTCGTGGGCGCCGGCGAGAAGATCACAACATGGAAGCTAGTCGAGGAGTCGGGCGTGGTCGCGTACCAGCAGCTCAGCTTTGCGGTCGGTGAGCCCGACCAGTGCGCGTGGCATATGGACGTGACGCAGACGGGCCGCTTCGTCGCCACTGCGGGCCGCCACGACCGCGTGCTCAAGCTCTGGTCGCTGCAGGAACTCGCGCACGACGGCACTCCTGTGTGCTCGTTCCTCGCGCATCGACGCGCACTCGTGAGCGCCACGTGGGCCAGGCATGGCCACGCGTTTAAGATCCGTGGCGACATGCAACAGACGGGCCAGTGCGAGATGCTATACACGCTCGACCGCGCCGGGACGATCTCGATCTGGCGCGAGAACCTCGCGTCGCCCAACCGCGCGTTCACGCTCTGGAAAACGCTCACCACGCAAGACCTGCTTGTGCGCTCGAACTTTGGTGATGAGGATATGGCGGCTGCAGATGTCTCACCACTCACATCGTGGGGGCTAGTCACCAACGACTGGGGCCGTGAGCCGCCGCGCGCGCCGACGCCATTCACGGAAGTGCTGCTGGAAGAGACCAACGTCATGGCGGCGCTGTCGCAGTTCCACTACGGCTATACGAGTCTCGACGAAGTACGACGAAACGAGCTGCTCAACCAACGCATGGACAACGTCCCCAAGGCCAACGCCAAGCGGCTAGGCGGACGCACGGGCATGATCGCGGATTCGCACGCGGGCGAGGCGTTCATCGCTGGCAACATGCCGCTCCACAAGACGTTTCTCGTGCACCTGGGCGTTGGTGTCCACGACAGCGGAGACCTGTCGCTGTTCCGCATCGAATCGATCCCGTTCTCGGTGCGTTGCTTGATTGTTGGTTCTGATCACATCGGGTTTTTTATTTTTCACGCTGTGTTGAATGACGACTTTGAAACAGGGCGTTTCGCCGAGGACTTCCCTGTTATGTCTGTTCAGCGGGCTACGAGAACATCTCATGGGGGCGACAGTATACACGGCAACCTCCGCCGACTACAAAGGTGCGTATATCAATCACGCTTCTTCGTGCCCAGTCGTTCTCATTGTTTGGATTCACACTCTTGGCCTAGATCGAGAGAATGGAAGTTTGAGTTTTTTCCTTGAGGTTCTTTTTCAGGTAAGGCGGGGTGCGAAATTTTGGCGATGCCTGCTACGCCAGTGTTCTAAATTGCTGTTGATCGAGTGCAGCCACGAGGACGCGAATCCCATCTGAAAGTCGCGCGCCTCAAATTACAGGTCGAAGGCGGCGGCACCCGTAGCTCGCGCTCAAGCGTAGCGTACTCGGTCCAAGCGTGTGAGATCGGCGACGTGTCGCAGGCGTTGATGTCGGCAAACTGTGCAGCCGATTCCACTTCATCGTTGACGCTGGCAAACATCAATCTGTCCGCCAACCATGCAGTGACGTTTCAGCACGGTTCGCAAGTCGACATGTTGAAAGAAGGTTCGTATCTTGGGGACTTGAAGGTCGCACACCGGGCAGGTGAGCTGCTTCCGTCAGTCTCAGCAGTAGCAGTTCGTACAGCGCAGTGGCCCAAACAGAACATCCTCTTCTCCTTCGTGGACGGGAGACTCCACGCCACCAGCATCAGCCATGATTCATTCACGGCTGCGCATGTCCCTGTTGGCACGCATGCGGCGAATGTGGTGGGAACTAAAATGCTCTTCAGCGACGACGAAGTCGAGACCGACGGGATGGACCAGCTCATCACATGCGCCGTCTCTGCGTCCCAAAAGAAGTCGTGGTCGTCAGCTTCAGCGAGCTTCTTCTTTGCTGCTGCGCCGTCGGAGACACCAACTGTTTTAAAGGATTTCTGCGTCGTGATTGGCTTGAAGCTGGACCGCAAGTCGCTTATCGTGTGGGTCGTCTCAATGGAGCCAGTTGTCTCGGGCGAAGATGTCGAAGTCGCCGTGGACGCATCGCCAGCCTGTCCACTTCAGCTCTTCCGACGAGTAGCAGTTGAAGTGCCCGACAATCAGCGGCTTCTCCACATCGCGCCGACTCCTTCGCTCGAGGAGTTTGAGACTCTCTTCGTGAGTGTCGCTGAGAGCACGCATATTCTCTCCCTCTGGAGCTTTGCGGATATGGACGAGATGTCGACGCTGCTGAACGTGCACTCCACGGATCTTACCCCCATGCTCAGGGCGACACCATCGGCTGATGCTTCTTCTGCACCTGCTCAAGATATGATGCGGTTTTCGTTTTTGGAGACCAAGCACGTGTGCCGTGAACTCATCGTGAGTGGCTGTGGTCGCGCTGCAGTGCTGTTCGAGGAAGCCACAGGTGACGATACATTTGGAAATGGGTATCCCCAAGCAGGTGGGGAATATAGCATCTGCATTGCCTCACTGTTTGATACGTGGCACGAATCCGTCGTCAAGATTTCCCGAAAGAAGCACGGCCAGCTACTGGCAATACGGTGGACGCCGCCGCTCGCGCCATCATTAAACTCCCAGATCGTGTTTTTGACAGCGACGTCTATTGGGGTCATTCGAACTGATGACTCTACAAGCGATGGCGAGTGGAATGTGGCGTGGAGCTCGTCTCGTCTCACCGCGAAGCCTCGCGATCTCTCCGACATGACGCGCTATCCACAAGCGTATCTCAGTTTGGGCACGGGCATTGCAGAGCTTAATCTTGCCGATTTGGCCGGATCCGGTCTCGAGTCGACGCTTGCAGCAACGGATGTCGCTAGCAACGTGGCACACCCCATCACGTTGCTATTCCTCCTCATGCGAGGCAGTTTCAAAAGTCTCGACAGCGCCGCCAAGCACGTCAAGGAAAGCATCATCGACCACGAGAAGACGTGTTATATGAAGATGCTTGAAGATCAAGAGCTGAACAGACTGCCATTTATGAAGCTCGAGCACCTTTTCGGGGAGCTAGACGACAAAGAAGAGCGGTCGGTCACATTCACTAAGTGTAAAACTGTTGGAGCGAATAGCGGCTTTGTCGCCCCCGTCCAGCCTCGCGCATCGCTAGCCCGCGCCAGCGATCTATTCGCGATGGACTTCGGGTCCGTGCGACGCTCCAGCTTGGCGATGGGGTTGGGCGGCAGTGACAGCGCCAGCACATTTGGAGTCTCCTCAACCATTGCGACGGCCGCTGATGTGCCCGCTGAAGAAATTCTCGGCCTCGAGTCTGCCGAGCTCTCGACATTTTTCAGGGAGCACAAGGCTTCGCTCACGTTTCTTGCAGAAGACCATCGCTCGGTGTTTCTCGAGATTCTCGCTGGTAGCAAGAAAATCATCTCGTGGGAAAAAGACCCGACACGCGCAAAAGACGTACCGGCGCTGCGCTTCGCTGCAAGCTTGCTCTGGCCGTACAAGCCGAAGTCTGTGGAAGAAAAGGTCGTCCGTGGAGCGGAAGGTCAGCCTGTTGTCGCCGAGGATCAAGCTGAAGCGCCATCGGTTGGTGGGATCTGTTCGGAACAAGTAGCGTGGGCGGCTCTGAGCGACTGCCAGGCGGAACTTCTGCAAGAATGCTTCTCATCTCCGAGCTTCACAATCCAAGATTTGAAGCAACTGCGACTGCCGTTCTGGCTCAAGAGCTTCTCCAAGCTCGCTCAGTTTACCGAAAAAGCGGCTCAAGCTGAGTACGCGACGACGCGAGACCCCTTCCGCGTGGCCTTGCTCTACGTGCTGCTGGGCAAGACCAAGCTGCTCGTGAGTTTGTTCAAGATGAGCAGTGAGCCCAAGATCGCCGAGCTCTTGGCGAACGATTTTGCAGATCCGCGCTGGAAGAACGCCGCGGTCAAAAACGCATACGTGCTCAAGGCCAAGCGTCGCCACGAGCTCTCGGCCACGTTCTTCTTATTGGGTGGGAAGGTGCAAGAGGCCATGTCCGTGGCCGAACACGCCGATTCGACCATGGTGCTCTCGTTCCTGATCGCGCGGCTGTCGGAAAAGTGGGACTTGGGCGGTAGCGATGCCCAAAATGATAACTCCAGCGGCGGCTTCGGCGAGATGTCGTTCACAGGGTTGAGCTCTAACATGCGCACGTTGGATGCGATCCGTGGAGGAGCAGATGGCGGTGGTGGCTCAGGTTCGTGCAAGGGTGTTTGCAAAGAGTACCTCACGTCTGCGGTGTACAACAAGGCGATGGCGTGTGGCGATGTGTTCATGGCGTTTCTGGTCAGGTACCTGACAGGAGAGACCTCGAGCTCAATCCAGATGCTGCTAGCGGTTCCGAGTGTGGATGTGACTTGCCTTTTTGACCCAAAGCTCAACAGCGCGTCAACCAGTGATCCACGACGCAATCTGTATTGGCGTGTCTTTGGCCAGAGCCTTCAAGGAGCAGCTGAGTTGGTGTGGTATTTACGACCAGTGGTTCCAAGGATGACGTCCGCCATGAAAGTTCAAATTGTTCACCTCCAGACGATCGCACTGAATCGACTCTTTGCCATGGGCTGCAACGTGCCCGCTCTCTATCAACAGCGCGATTGCGGCCCCCAGTTTAAGCAGTTTTGCAAGGAGAAGCCTCCACAGTCGGCTGCAGTCCGCGCGGCGTTCTTGGCCGTGCGGAGCCGCATCTTGGCCTCGGTGGTGAGTGGCCAAAGCGATTTACTCTCATGCGAAACGACCAAGATGCTCGATCGGGTGCTTGCAGTGAGAAGCAGCACAAGCTCAACTGCGCTCGTGAATATGTTTGAAGACTGTGTTGACTGTGAGATCCAGTGTCTCGCACGTCGAGGCGGTCGATTCGATATCGACGATCTACCAGAGACCCAGGATGCAGCGACGGAATCCATGCTCAAGACGGCGGTGCTGGACACGCTGCGCCAAGCGGGCCGGACTGCGGTGGAAGATTTTGTGTTCTCACACTGGTCTTCATCACAGCCCCACGGGAACAGAGCGCGAGAAAGCCCTCTTCAACAGTTGCTGGAGGCAGCCGTCGATGGCATCACGACTGTGGCATCTGGCGATCTAGTCGCCTCTGCGACGTCGTCGTTCCACTCGAAGCATGTCGACCAGATCTGCGCCGAGCTGCTGGGTATCGCCGAAAAGCTTCTTGGCTGGCTGGCGTATTTCTTCGACCGCAAACGCCCCGAGTCGAAATCGCAGTCGGCGACCGGTTCGCCGTCTGCGGCAAGCGCCGAGTTTATTCGAGTTGTGACGGCGTCGCTGTATAGCGTTATCTGCCTGTGCTGCCGATATGTCAAGACGCCGTGCTGCGTCCACCGCGCGTTCAGCGCCATCTTTCCACACATTGAGTCGCTGCCGCAAAAAGCGCTGGACCACCTCAAGGAGAGCGCGCTGGCGGACGTGTGTGTGCACTGCTCGGCGGTAAAAGGAGTCAAACAAGAGCCTCCCGCCACAGGGGTCTCGTCGCTCCAGCGCGACATTCCTGTATTGTACCAGATTGTCACGATGCTTCGCACAAATCTGAACATTGTCGTCGACGAGGTGCGCACGGGCCGGCTCGCGCTGGCGCCTCCGATGCAGTTCTATTCGTACTGCCAGTACTGGACACTGGTGTTGTGTATCGGATCGAGCGCGATGCCGGCGCACGTCTCAAAGATTGCGGTGGACGGCGCCGACCCGCACGGGGCTGGGACTGCGCTGGCGAAGAAGCTCGCTCAAACGTGGTCTATCTACTCGTTGAATCTAGCAAAGCACTCGTCGCGCATGCTGCTCTGCGAATTCACAGCGTCGTTCTTCCGGCCTTTCAGCGTGAAGGCGCCGTCGACTCTGACGGGTTCCGCGCCAGGGACTCCAAAAGATGCTGGCGGAAGTGGCAGTCCTGCAGCCTCGACGGTCGCAAATCCCGCGTCATCGACGCCCGTGCTCTCACCGCTCGGTCGGGACCGTCGTGCGCCCCGCCAGCTGCTTCGCTGCACGTGCGATCGTTGTCCGTGGCTGCTCATCGTGAAGATGTTTGCTAACAAAGACGAGCTGCTGCTCCGAATCAACTCGCAGCTCGAGTGTTGCAGCGAGAAGATCAAAGAAGAGATCAGCTGGGGCCATTTGCCGGATTTCCCGTCGAAGAAGGCGGCCCTGACGCGGTCTCAGAAGATTTTGCTCAGCAACGCCGCCGCTGGTAAAGGACCCGAGTTGTCGGATCTGCTGGAAAAGCGCATTCTGCAAGGCACCCAATCGATCCAGCTCGAGGCCCACTGTATCTACCGCAGCGACGTGTCGATCAAGAGTCTGTGCTTCAACCGAGCAACCGAGGCGGCCGAGCTCGTGTTGTGCAGCAGCAAAGGAATCAGTCGCACGGCGTCGGTAGAGTACTCGGATGGAACCAAGTATCAATTCAAGGGAATGTACGCGTACCCGCTGGAATCGTTTGCTGACAACGGTAGCGTGACGACCAGGAGAAGGACCGCGGATGCGTCGTCGATGATGCGATCTGCCACTGACAATGCTCAACGAGGCAGCGGTGACAGTGGCGCGGAGATGAAGATGCTGAGCTTTAAGCCAACCGCGGTCGAATCGCACCCGTTCCTGCCGCTTTTTGTATCTGGCACCCAAAAGGGCAAGGTTCTCTTGTGGTCGTACGAGAGTCTCAGCGCCGTGTGCGAGTTCCAGACAAAAGATGTTGTGGCGGTAAGTGTCAAGATTGGCAGGTGAACAGTCGAACGACTTGAGCAAGTGGCTGATTGGGTTTGACCTTGATTTTTCCTGGATGTAGACGTATCCGCTCGGCCAAGCAAGTTCGTCACGACGCGATATCAAGAAGCTCCGCTTCGACAATCTCGGCCAACAGGTGAGGGCAGGATTACTACTGTACGATGCTCAAGGCTGGATGCACTTACCACAGACGACGTTTCTGTGCCAGATGGGGGCCATCGACAGTCTCGGGCGGTTGTTTATGTGGAAGTTTGCCAATCTCGATCGCGAGCCTTGCTACCGCCAGCTCGACTGCCACGACAAAGGCGCTAAGTCGCTGCAGTTTATCAATTCCAGTTCGATCGTCGCTACGGTCGGCAGCTCAAGCGAGTGCGATTTTTGTTTGCTTTCGTGGTCGTATCTCTTCCATAGACTCACCTGGCTCAAATTGTAGCAAACGGAGCGTCTGCATGTGGGATCTGTTGCTGCCCAACTCGAAGGCCCTGGTCGCTGCTCCGAGCTGCCATCCGGCCGGAGCCGCCTCGCTGACGTTCTCTCCGACGCACCAGCTGCTCATTTCCGGTGGAGAAGGCGGCTCGATCAGCGTGTTTGACGTCCGCCAGCGGCGCGTGCTCCACACGATCACGAACGCACACGAGACGGCAATTACGACGCTCGAGCTCCACCCGAGCGGCCGCTGCGTGCTCTCTGGATCCGCAAGCGGCGACGTTAAGATTTGGTCGCTGCCCATTTTCCGAGAGCTCGTGGCCGTGAGCAAAGTACACGCCAAGCCGTCGTTCCTAGGTGACGCCGCCTCCAATATCCTCGGTGACGCGGCCTCCAACATGGCAATCAATGTGGTGAGTGGTGTGGATGTGGATGTGGATGAGGTTAAGTGAGACCGTGAGGGGCAGAGTATCAACTGACTCATTATCGTGACTTCTGTTAGACCAACTCATCGTGGGGAGTGACCGATGCATTTGCGACCGATGACTACTTCTTCACGAGCGGCACGGACGGCTCGGTCCAGCGGTTCCGAGTGCCATCCCTCAGCATGCTGCTCTAGCAAATCGTCCAAACCTGAATCTCTCACGTCGCAGTTATATACATGTTTTCCCTTCGTCAGTAAAATATAAAATACACTTCAATTGATGACCGGAATGAAAAATTCAGTTTCGCGCCAAACTGTGTTCCTTCAAAATCCAACCGGTCAAGTTCAAACTGGAAATTTTCATCCAACCTAAAATCATAAAATACCGTATATTTCGACGTCACATCACGTCCACCTTCGGTACTGTAACAACGAAATTGGCACCAGAAACGTCACGACCAAGCACGATGGCAATGCCTGTGCGCGCCGCGCAGGACGCGCTGGACGCGTTCGTGACCACGCAGCTGATCGACAACGGCATGGACGCGGTCGCCGCCAAGATCAACCGCCTCCACGTCAAGCTGCAGCACACGCAGGGCGACGAGGCCGCGCAGAAGAAGTACGCTAAGCAGCTGCACCACTACCTCACGATCGCGTGCCGGCTGCTGGCTAGGCAGCGCGACGACGTCGGTGGCTGCATCTCGGTCATCGAGCACGACCTCAAGCGCGGCGTGCTGGACGGCTCCGTCAAGGGCAAGTCACTGCCACCAACACCGTCGGCGGCCGCCGCCAACGCCGCGTCAAACGCCAACGCGAACCAACACTTTGGCGGCGCCGACGACGAAGTGCTCGCGCCCGGACGCCACGTCGCCGCCAAGGTCGCGCGGTCCCATGAGCTCTGGATCCTCGCGCGCGTCGTCAGTTACAACTGCATGACGCGCACGTATGAAGTGGAGGACGTTGATACAGGTGATGACGAGGAGGATGCTACGGAGGTGACGACCAGGAGTGAGGAGCCCACAACAGCCGACGCCAACGCCACCAACAGCAACCACGCCAACAACATCAACGCGCGAAGGCACCACGTCGTGCCTCGCGACCAAGTCAAAGCGCTGCCTGCCGAGACCCTTGCAAGCGACGCCTGGATCCACTACATGCTGAACCAACGCGTGATGGCCATGTACCCCAACACCACGAGCTTCTATCGCGCCATCGTTCGCGTTCCCAACCCAAAGGTAAGCCTACAACTCTCAAACACGGACAGCACGCCGCGATTTGACGTCTCTTCTTGTCTTTCTCGACCAAACTTAGGGAGCTCCTTACGTGCTTGTACGCTTCGACGACGACGCCGACGAGTTTGGTAGCCACGCACCGGATCGTAAAATCCCTTTCCGCTTCGTCGTTGCCGTCTAAGTCCTGATCGAATTGAAACATTAACACAATGAAAGAATACCCCTAACCAAG
>JAADWZ010000561.1:0-19141 GCA_023336445.1 Pythium dissimile
CCCCCCCCCCCCTCCTCACCTAAACGACGTGTCATTGCCGACGGCCTCGTGTGACCTTCAGGTGTTGGAAAACATGATGGATCTGAGCTAAATGTCACATCTCCGGGTCCTCGAGATGGGTAGCCTGTGATAGCAGCCTCGTTGTGACCTCAAATCCAAAATACACGCGCTGCTCGAGCTGCGTCCTCTGGCTGAGCACTTTGCCCAGCGACTGCGCCACCTGGTTGCATAGCTAGCTAAGCAATACGAAGAATCGTTCGAAACGCAGCCAACTGAAGCAACGAATTAGAGACACGAACTTTCTGAGCCTGGACGCCATGGTTTGAATGCCGAGACCAAGCTTCGAGCCAATTCGACGGTACTATACTTTCCAACACTTGAACTTTGTCATCGATTGCCAGCAAATGCCGCTGTCCCCGTCGCGACCACCCGAACCAATGAGAATTCGTAGCAGGTCCCGTGTTCGCGCAGGACCGTCGGGTCAGTGATGTGCGTGGGCTCGTCCAACGCCGACATTCATTGTAAGCAACGAGCTGACTGCGCGTCTCAAGGAAATGGAGAATGCCTTCGGCGGTCAAGTACGGCGACGCTGAATAGTCCATGCTTGCCCGTCCGTGTGGCTTCTACAGTGCTGGATGTGGGCCACGGTGCCCTGGACCGCGCTAAGTCAAGTCACACCAATGGACACATTCAAAATCCACCTCCAGTCAGCAAAGAGCGATGACGGAGTTCATCCGTGTGCAAGTTTTGGTGACCTCATGCGAATTGTCGTCATACAGGCATCCCACGACAACAAGCGCGCAAGCGTCGATGTCAGTCTTGCCAAAGGCGACTTGAAAAGGTTTATCGCGTTCTGCTCGGCACTCCGTGCGTCTGTCGCATCACATCAGTGGCTTTTGTCGACACAGGGTCACGTTGGCCACGCGATACGTGGTTGCGCTGGATGGCATGGGGATGGTTATGCGACGACGAACAATATCGATTTCCTGATTTACGCGTCTTTCTCTATCTCGACAGTCTTTCCACGGCGTGCTCGCAGGTAGCAACCCATGCAATGCTCAAGCACCTCCACTGCATCGAATCGTCGCGACCGCTTCGATCGTGGCGACCTACGTGGATGAAACGAGCTCGTCTGCGCCCGTCACAATCCAGCTTCTTGCGCGAACTGTGTTAATTATCGTGGCGCAGTCTGCGGTCGTTGCACGCGTAATCGCCCCAGGATACGGTCTTCTACGTGTCTCTAGAGCTGCTTTGAGTTCGTCAACCGAGCCCCTTCTGAATCAGCAATGGAATCGTCGACTACGCGTAGCCCAGTTAAACGTAACACTAACAGGTCGTCAATCCAGTCTACCAGGTGCTGTTGCTCTCTCCCAACTCATCGGAAGCAACCTTGCGCAGTTAAGTATCACTTCATCGAATGCCACATTTCTACGATCCTCCAATCATGTCCCAAGTTGACCGAGATTCTTTTCACTGGCCTCCGTCTTCCCACCCTTGATGTATTTGTGCATTACGGCGCTCGCGTGGCATCGAAGCTTAATCGACTGATTCTTCACGCAATCTCGATGACAACAATTGATGGACTCAACTCATTCATGTCTGTCATGGCGAGGCCTTCGAGTCGCGTAGCCCGGCATCTCGCTCGCATTTACCTTGCGATAGATGGCAGCTCGACGGTTGATTAAGCCTCGGCTCCCATGATGCGTCGTTTGCTCGTGCGTGATCGTTGGGTGAAAACATTCGTGATTTCCCTCCCGCGAACCGTTGATCCACGAGGCAATGAGCTTTACGACAGATACAACGGAAATCAAATCGCACGAGTGGGCAAGATGCTTCCGTGGGATCGCAAGGCGATTTTTCTTGGTAGCTTGAAGCATCTGACAGATCGCGACAATCGATGGCAGCAGGACGCTTGGCGACCGATCACCTCGCGATCACCAACGTGTTCACGCTTGCAGCAGAGCAAGCAAAACGAATCGTGCAGGTGGGCTCCTTCTGATGTCCAACGCTCAGCGAACGACTAGCCTCCAGTAAACTCAACTTCAAGTTCAAATCATACATGTACTCATTTCATCTCAATTTCCATTGATCGTTTCAATTTTCCCATGCCACTCCTGGTTCTCGAATAGATACTCGACGCCTCGTTTGGGCCGCCGCGAGCTCAAAAATCAGTGACAATGGGTACTGGCTCAGCTGCCAAGTCGAGGAGGTGAGTGTGCTCACAAAAGCGAGTTTGGTGCGTAGCTGAAGCGGTTGGAGCACCCTTTCGTTGTGAAGCTGATAGAAATTGTCGTGGACGGAATCTGACAGAGCTGCTGCAGCGTCACTATCCAGAGTGAGCGTCAAGCTATTCACGTATGGGTTGAGGTTCATCGCTGAGGTAAAGCCGTCGACGATCTCACCACTGATATCCGTCAGTCCTGAAAGATCGAGATGCAACGATATGAGCTGGCTTGATCGTCTAGGATTTGCAAGTGCTCGCGTAAAATCACCAATAGTCCATAGGGGGGCCTGCAGCGATGGCAAAGACAGCGAGCGGAACGGCGTACAGCCAAGCTCGAGGTGGTCGACAAATGGATTGCCGGTGGTGAGTTGTAGTCGATGCAATTTCAAGTGCTGGAGATTCGGGCAGGCTTCAAAAATGGAGCGTGGTGCACTCTCGGGCAGGAAGCCGCCATTGATTTGCAGTTCGAGGGACTGTAGATTCCCTCCCACCAAAGTCAGAAGCTTGATGATGGACACACAGTTCTCGTGATGGCAGTCGACGGATAGGAGCAAAGAGGAAAAATGCGTTGTTGACAACTGGCCGTCATCGCGACGAATTTCTTGAGCAATAACAGCAACGTCATTCAACGTGAGTTCGGGAATGTCCAGGCGCAAGGTTTTGATGGATGGATTCGCCAAGCAAGTACCAAGTAGAGAGAACTGTGCAGCGCGTTCGACTGGCGTAAGTGACGATGAAAGTGCGAATCGCTCGAAGCTCACGTGAGCCGGCGACTCGACAGTCCTCAAAACGTGGACAAGACCGTCGAGGCGACCCAGAGTAGCATTCCCACAGTCCACTCGAAGACGCCACGGCCGCGACCCGCCCGTGAGCAGCTTCACCAGTAAGGCGCACGTGCCACTGCTGGTCAAATGATCCTCTGGTCGGTCAATCAAGTCGATCCACAGCTCGTCAATCGCGATCTCGCACTTGATGAGCTCGAGGAATTCTAGTGACGCGTCCAGCGTCACTACCATGCGAAGCAGATGCAAGTCTAAGGACTGCAGCGCCCACCGCGGTGTGCCGTCTTGGCTCGAACCCTTGCACACTGAAGACACTCGGGCTATCGAACCCAACTTTATCCATAGACTCGTCGACTCGAGAGCAGTCAGCCGAGCTCGTGGACACATCCAGTTGCAGATGCCCACGGAGTACGACGACTCGGCCAACGGAGTCTTTACTTGCAACATCGTGGTCAAGGCTTGCTTTGCAGCGCGGAAGTCGTCGCTCAACAAGCTCTCGTCTTGCAGTGTCACCACCAAATGAGCACACTGGTCCAACGCCAAAAGCATATCCGAGACTCCGTCGGCCAGGTATGGCTGGAGCCTCAGCACCGGCAAGATCCTCGCATTATCCGTCCACGTTGGCGCCTCGAAACCGCCGACGCCGCAGCGGTGCACCAAGACCCACGTCCATAACGACTCGTCAAAGGAGTGCACGAGCCACAAAAGATCCAGAGCCTCACGGATCGCTTGAAGCTTCCTCATGATCTCAGAAGACGTGGTACCATCCTGACGACTCGAATGGTGCAGAGTAAAGTTGGTCGGGCGAGGCATCAGTACGCGCAGCTCCCACAGATCCTCCAATCGCTCGTTCGTCACACGCTGTCTCCACGAGCTATCTTCCTGCAAAGGCACCGCCTCGATCATTCCTGCAAGCTTGCGGCACCAAGGCTCTAGCAGTCGCCACTTGGCGTCCATGATGGTCGTGGTCTGTGCGGGCTCTGCAAGTTGTTGAGTGAGCAAGACTTGAGCACGACCACCCGGCATTTCCTCTCGCCGCTCTCGCAGCGACGGTCTCCGCTTGTCCGGGTTGTTGATTATGGACACTTCTTAAACCGTGGCTCATCTGCTTTAGTTGCCCGCAATCACGAAGCGCGACTGCTCATTGGCTCTTCAATGTTCGAAAACAGCACGAGTGTAGCCATTTTGAACTGCTTTTTTCCTTCGAATCGTTCGTCGAACTCGAGCAACGCTCCCTCTCAGCAATGACGATCGCAGCATTGAACCCATTGACGCTGGCACTTTGGATCATGGAGCCGTGCCACGTACAGTCTCTGAAGTGACCAGCTACAGTACCCATACGGTACGTGATGAAATAGAGTTTGGATTCAAGGTTCATCGACGTAAACTTGTCGCCACACACGGTCAGCCGCCAAATCGAAGATATGGCCCACAAGATCATCATCCAGTCGCTGCATTGGAGCTGACCCTGGCGCCGGCGTCGTCTGATTGAAGATAGTTCCACCGATGCACCGAGGCCTCAAAGCACTCAAGAATGCAGCCTTGGACGACATTGGCAGCCGCGCCGCAACCCCGCGTCCCCACGTGCCATGCTGGATTTCGAAAGCCGATCGGTTTCGATCGATCAAATCCGACGGGATACGGATCTCAAAGTACTCCAGTGACCGGTTGGTTTGCACAGTACACTTGAACGCGTCAATATTGGCTTGGTCCAGCTCGTTGTTGACGCCGACGCTGTCGATGCAGAGCTGACGGATGGCGTTGGCGGCTTTGTGAGTCGGATCCCCAAGCGCGTGCGCAAATCGCGTGACGCTCACACTGGGAACTTCCACGTTATGGAGAGCGAGCGTGCGGATCTGGCAGGTGCCGTGCGCGTACGCGTCGAGAATCACGTCCAGCGAGTCGATCTCCACACTTGAAAGGTCCAGAAACTCGAGCTGTCGACAGGAGTGGAGCATATCGACCACTGAGCGCGTTGTGAGGTGGCCCATCCACAAGTACACCGACAGACTTTTCAGATGCTGACCAATCTGGTCGACGAGCAAAGGAATCGCTTCGACTGTCTCAGGCAGAGTGGCTTCCGAGCCAATCGCCAACGACTCGAGCGCGTGGCCCTCGCCTTCCGAGTCACTTTGAATTGCAGTGTCCCGTTCTAATCGTGTCGCCACGTTAGCCACGTCCACCAGGAAGAAGTCGCCCTGGTTGATCGACACGTGCTTGATCGACGTCCTCGATCGCCGAGAAAACACGGCACAAGCGAGCGAAGCCCACTTAGCCCGGCGTTCGTCATCCGTGTCGAACGTGAACACATTGTGAAGCTGCAGATTCTTGACCCGGGTAGTGCTCTCCATCGCTGCGCAAGCCGCGCTAAACTGAACGAGATCCGCACGCTCGATCGCGAGTGTTTCCACGTCCAACGCCTGGCCGTCCCCGCGCTCGTTCTGTCGCCTCGCTAGCATACTTCTCAGCAGTCGATCGCGCACGGTGGTGTCCTCCACATCACCACCACCAAGAGCTTCGTCGCGAACAAGACGCACGCTGAGCTGATGGATCTGAACGCCCAGCGACTGAAGCCGCATCAACTGCACCGCAATATTGTTCGTCATCTCGAGCGGCGACACGTCCACCTCCACTGACTGCAGCTCCAACCCTGCGCACGCATTCTGCACACCAGCATCTACAGGCGTCGCCAGATACGCTTGGACGGCGTCGACCATATCCACGAGCTTGGTCACATAGCTCTCGACCGACTTGGTGGCCAGCCCAAAGACCAAAAACTGGAGGCGCAGCGGGATCGGCGTTGGCGTCGGCACCGCGCCTTGACCCAGCGTGATTTCATCAGCTCCTGGACCGTAATTCTGTAGCAGCCGACGCTTGGCGCGTGCCGCGCCGTCGTCTAGCGGTACGTGTGGCTGCAGCAGCGCCGTCCAGCGCGCCCCGTTCAGTTGCCACGGGAACTTGTCGTGCTTGATGCTCACGACAAGCAGCATCGGTGCGGGCAGCCGCTTGGCATCGGGCACGACAAGTGACGCAGGCATCGCGATACCAACTTCCTCTGTTATGGCGCTTCGCCAGGCGGCACGGTCCAGCGCCCACAGCGTGCGCAGTAGGTCGATAGCGACACGGAACTTCTGCAGCTCCTGAGCGGAGCTCTCCACGGGCAGCAACAGTACTAGCCCCAAGCTGTCGCTCTGGAGATGCAAGTCGCGTGCACGCGTGGACACGTCGGCCCAGCGTTGCAGCGGCTTGAGAAAGGGCGCTATAACGCGCCATCGGGCTGGGGATGCGGTGCTCACGAGTGGCGGTGCGGACACTTGATGTTCCATTTTTGCGGTTTGGTCCGACGGAGGAAGTCGAAACGTGTTCAGTTACAAACCGGTTAATCACTGACAAAGTCCCTGTATGGGCACAGATCTGCTCGTCAGTATGAGCTATAGAGTCCCTCTGGATGTGCAGGTCACGGACACGTATGGACACTTCGACCCAGCCTCGCAGCAGCTTAAGGAATGACGCTATGATGCGCCACAGCAGCTCGGGATATGGTGAGCGGCGTGTCGGTAAGGGCTCTGTGTCGCTCAAGGTCTCACATAGCGGAATGAACATGGCGAACCCAATATGGAGACCGTGGGCTACGTGTGCGATGGACCACACATACGCGTGTGTCATATGATGACGGATTTGTGTGTGCATAACTGACAACCTTGGTGACCGGGACCACGCGAACCACGTGACGTCGAGCGAAGGAAAGGATCTTCTCGACGAGTGACCGATTGAGCTCGAACCTGGTTCGATTGGCGGCGGTTCGCCTGGATCTCTTGGTTGATTCGAGTGGAGGCCCCGCCAAACAGCTCAAGAACGCGAGTTTAGCTCGCAGCGGCAGGTCGGACGGGTGCGTCACCAGCAGATTTGCGTGACGTTTGTGCAATTTGGGGCCAAATCGCTCGTAAAACGACTCACCGAGGCACAGCTCGAAGAACGAAAGGACACGATTCCGCGCCAGCATATCGAGAAACAGCTGGACGCCTTTGACATCTGGTCGACGAAAATCGCCCGGGGAGCCGAGGTCGTCGTAAATGAACCGGAACTCGATCAGCGTCTGCTCCATCCGGTGGGTCGGATCCGCCAGCGTGAGGGCAAAGTCTCGCAGACTCGAGTTGTCCACTTGGACATTCCAAAGCGACAGTGTGGTGATCTGGCACCGGTTCTCTCCGTAGGCCTTTGTGAAAACCTCGAGCGATGGAAGGTGCGCGCGACGGACTCTCAGCAGTTTCAGTTGGCAACACGAGTCGACAATCGCGACCAAGTCTTCGGATCGCACGAGCTGCGAAATTGTGGTGGTGAGGTTCAGCGAAATGAGCGACGCATCGAGCGCTCGAACCAACGCAACGACGGCGCCGCGTTCGCACTCGTTAAACGCGAGGTGAAGCTGCTCCAGCCGATCTACGTTTTCGTTTAGTGTTTGACTCGAGGAATCCACGACGATGACCTCGATTACATCTTCGCAACGAACGTAGACGACACCGTAGCCTGGCGCAAGGATTTGAAGCCACTCGGAGCTCAACTCTTCTCCAACGTGGTAGAAATAGTCCGCTGGCGACAGTCCAAGCCGCTGCAAGCGAACGTCGCTGCCGCTCTTCTTGAACCGCAGCAGCGCTGTATCGGCCAACAGCACCTTGCATTCCAATGCATCATTCTGGCTGGATCGTGCAATCAGCGTCTGGACGGGTGGTGCATCTCGGGGACTCGCTGCAGCCCCGCCACGTCGCTGAGCAGCAGCTGCTCATCGTCAATGTGCAGCTTTCGAATACTCGACGTGGACGCGCGACTAAACAGGGCGAGCCCTAGCAACTGCCACTTCGCCACTCAGTTCGACCCTTCGAACGCGGTGTATAGCTGCACTCACGAAGCGAATTCGACGACATCAGTGCAGCACACAGCGCCTCGAACGCGCCCCCTGTACTGGTGGTGACCGTGAGCGCGTCGACCTTGGCATCTTTGGCGGGGTCTACCCGACGGATCGTGTTCAGGAGCTCGTCGAGGGCCCTATCCTCCGTGTCCCCCAGCTTGATCGCCGCCTCTAGGATCGGAGTTCCCAGCGACAGCGTAGCCTTCACGAACCGATCCAGGCGGTTAATCGACCCGTCGCCATAGTACTGGACAGCAAAATCCCACGGGTGGAAAACCACCGTCGTGAGCTCAAACGGGTACCCCGTTGGACTCGTCACCATATCGTGGCTCCTCGCAGCTTGGTGCCCAAGACGATGCACGCTGGTCACTATTGATTGGATCGTTGCGATGTACACCGCGACCTTGGCTGGCGTCATGGACGTCGGGCCAATAACACTCGAGATCGGCGGCTGGAACCCTGCAAGTCGACCATACGTGTCCATCTGGAGCAGCTTCTCCCTCGCTTTAATGTGGTTCACAATACGGCCCAGCTCGTTTGGACCTGGCAGTAAGCAGCCTCTCAAGCGCCGCCATCGACCCGGCCGTGTCACCTCCCGCCACAATGTTGCCGTCTTGTTGCACGAGCAGCTACAGACTCGAGTCGAACTGCAGTGCCAGCCCGACGAGCTCGACGGCCTCGCGCAGCTTGAGCAGCTTGGCGCGTTGGAACTCATTGGGCTCGCGCTTCACTACAACAAGGAGTCTGGCCGTGGCTGCAGCCGTCGTGCTACCCGCCAGAATTTGACGACGATGGCTTAGAAGTGCTGGAGCCGATCTTTGAGATCCTGTTCCACAGGCCGAAGTCGCAGCGGGGCGACATCGAGGCCAGCTACGCAGACGCGGCCACGATTCTATGTGAGATGGACGAGACCGTGCTCAGCGGCGACTACGCCAACGCCAAGCGCGCTATCCGCACGCTAGCATGTGATGCGTATGAGCTAACGTATCGCGTACCGCGGGTCGTGGAGTTTGCGCCAGGGCGATCGGTGGGGGACGCCGACCGCTAGTGCTCCGTCGCATGGGATCTCGTGGCCAAGATTCGCGACCCAAGCGACCTACAGCCGTAGTGTTCGCACTCAACGCTGTCATATTGTACGTAGCTTACGTAGAGCGCAGTCGCGCGTTGGCGAATCTGCTCGGTCAATTGCGAAGTGCAAACGTCCGCGTCGCCGAGCTCGCCGTGCTGCTTGCCAAGCCTTCAAGCCAACTCGAGTCGCGACGGGCGATGAACCTCGCGTGTGGGCTTGGGTGGACGCTTGGAGCTTTGTCCGTCAGTGAACTGAGCATCCACAAGTCAGACGTCCACGAGTTCGTCATGGCGTGCAGCTCGCTCGCCCAGGCGAGGTCCCCAACAAAACTGATGGTGTACAGGGCGTTCGGGAAGGATCCGTACGAGCGCTCGACCAAGTGGCGCTGGCTGGGCTATGCGCTGTTCAGATCGACGACGTCGATCCGCCATTTGCGTCTTGAGGTTGACAGTATCACGGTGAGCGATATCCAGTATTTCATCGGTCACGTGGCGCAGTCGCCGTACATACTGACGCAACCATCAAAGTAATCGGCACGTCGGCTCGTTCGCGTCGTCGGCAGCTCCAAACTGTGTGTCTCTGACTTTGGGTGGCTCGAGGTACGGTCGGTTGGGCTGTCAGAACAAGACGCGTTCTTGATAATTGAGGACGAAGAGGCAGAGGGCGAAACTGTGGACATTTTGGTGGCAGGCTTCGGCGTGGGCCAGACCACGAGCGAATCGATCATCGACGCGAACATAGACCCTGCCACTCCGACGAAGAAGTGGAACATTACATCGATACGGTGTGGCATCGACCGATTTGAGCCAGAGGCGCTATCGCTGCTCACGCGCTCAATCGGCGCGACGTTGGTTCGCTTGGCTCTTAGCTTGGGCGTGGAGATCGTGTTTAATCGAGCAGAAGCGACAACTTTTCTCGAGTCGCTGCCCGTGCTCGAATATTTAGAAGTGTACCAGCTGACCATGGGCTCCATATACGTGTTCCTCACCGCATACGAGATCCGCAAGACGCGCATTGCGGCATTGTCCATGACCAACGCGTTCGTCTCTCCAGTCAGCATGACCCAATTTGCGACGCGTCTTCAAGACTCGACTGCTCGAGTGGCCCGCGGTCGGCTGGGATCTTGCCAAATGGCTGATATAGCATCAGCTTGGTCGCCACGTGGCGTGGGCGAGCGAGTGGCACGCCATCAGGAACTCGTCCACGTCCGACTCGTGGAGGCTCAGCTCTCCGACCGGGTGGGCATAGTCACGATGGCCCAGGCCGCACGCGAGGTTCATGCGCGCCGCGACTCGACTTGGTTCTGGCTCTCGACCAGCTCAGGGAATCCTCGGCGACGTGGACGTCCGCGCGCCGCAGCTCAGTGAGAAAGTATGACAGCGCTGCACCGATAGGTAGCCGCCACATGTACAGTGTCACAAACTCGAGGGTGAACGCCGAGGCCAATGTGCCTAGTGGGTCCCGCAGTGCTGCCTCGAGGTCCAGCGCATGCGAACAATAGCGATCCACGTTCTTCACCGACTTGTCCGGCGCCAACACGATTGATAGCGCCACGCGGTAGTCGGCGTCGTACGCGCCGCTTGCCATCGTCTTGATACGAGCTCTCGCTTCCATAAACTCGTCACTCCGCTCGGCATAGGCGAAGAGCATCGAGCCATAGCGGAACCCTTCGTGGGTGTCGCCCCGGCCGAGCACTGGCAAGTGGAACGAAAGCTCGAAAATCGATTCCAGATCCGCGAGGTCGTAATCGAAGCCACGGCCAGAGCGCCTTACTCTACTGGAGCGCGAGCCTGAGCAGCTCGAGCGCCTCGCGGATTTCGCGGATGGCGCGCAGCAAGTGCGAGCCGCGGAGCTCCTCCCAGTGCATTTGAATGATATAGACGCGTGCGCACTGCAGACGGTCGTGGAGCGTACCGGCCTCGATCTCGTCTTGGCTGCGTAGCTGCAGGTGGCGCGCAAGCGCGCTGCGCCATGGCTCCAGGATTGTCCAGTCAGCCATTTTTTGACAAGCGAAAGATTTGGTTTTAGATGTTTTGTGAAAATTCAGGAGTTGACAAGACTCAGACTCAGATTGCGCACTAGTCCAAAGAGAAGTGGTTGGGTGATTGGGTGTAGCGACTGATTACGCCATGCGTTTATGGTGATCCGGTCATTTGCTCCAATCACCCAACAACCGTAGTGCACCATGCGTGATTCAGCGCCTCGCGCGCGCCCGTTTGACGCTTCAACACCCGTAGGACTACAAGAAGTGCAACCAGCAGATTTTCCGACACAGCGCGCGTCGACTGTGCCAATTCCGGACGAAAACCGGTCCATAGAACGCCCGCAGTCCACGTCCAAAGTGGTGACCAAAAACACCAACAACCGCCACCAAATCGCTTGCAATGCGGAGCCGCCGTCTACCGCACCAGAGAGCTCGGCCTACGCACTGCTGGAGCTGATGCAGTCCGTGCAGCAGGCGGCACAGACGAGCGCGAATGAACGCGTTCGAGCGCGTGACGTGCCGGCGGAGGCGAATGCTGAGGCCAGCGCTGCCAAGGAGCCGGCGACGAAGAAGCGCAAGCCCACGCATACGGTCCGAAAAGAAGAGATCACGGTACTCACCGACGAGATAACACTGCTCGAGAAACGGCTCGCGTTTCTTCGTGGACAGAGTATCGCGAACCCGGCCGCTCGGAACGGCGCTAGAACCGGGATAGACCTCCACCAAGATCCGGAACACCCGCATATCCCCAACTCGCTGTTACGAGAAGCAATCCACGAGCAGCAGCTCAGCTTGGCAAGTGCGCGCTCCTTGGTGTCACAGTTTTTTACCTCGGATTTCGCGCTGCCTGCGCACACCTACATCCACTTGACGACGACGCCAAAAGACCGCCTTCGCACGCTCCTCGCCACCAAGCCGCAGCAGCTGCGCATCGCCCGGCGGTACGTCCTCGAGCGCAGTCGCCACTTGAACCTGACCAAGCCACACGTCGTGAATGAGCAGTTTATGACCGAGCGCGGCGACGCCTGCAACATTCGGTTCGTGTTGGCGCAGTTCCCCGGCACGTTATCAGTTCGCGAAGTGTTTGACGTGGCCACGTTTTTCACGAGCAACTTCCAGATGAGCTACACGGACGGCGCCGGCCGCATCACGATCCGCGAGAATGACGACGAAGAGTGGGAGGATGCGAGTCTGTCGCAGCATCGCCTGACAATCTCAGTGGGGAACGGCAGTTTGGTGGAACTTAACCAGGCCGGGTTCTCACACTACGACGAAGACGAAGGGTACGGTATCGTCACCTCAACTTTTGTGGACCGAGACGACCTCCATCCGTACCGACCGCACGAACGGATCCGCCAGGACATGACGGGCATCCTGATGGTCACTAAGGAAAAGGAGATAGTCGTGATGCGGCGATTAGGGTACGTGCGCGTCCACCACAACGACCGCTTCAAGCTCAGGGACAGTCTTCTGTTGGGGCTCAGTGAAGGCCTGAGCAGCTGGGGCGATGCCATCGCAAACCACGTACGGCAGCGATTTGGCATCACTATGTGATGGAGGATTCAAACGTATCCACTGAGGCCGGTTGGTGTTTATGAATGTAATTTATGCCTTGTTTTTGCAAAATATATTCTATCTTTTCTGATAATTGAGAAATCGAAGAGCGAGGAGCGCTAGAAAGCGGTAGAGCGCGATGAACGCGATCACGATCCCAAAGTTCATCCAGATCTCGTCGTGCTTCATGAGGAAGACAGTCTCGATGTACTGCTTGATGCTCAGACTGGCTGGCAGCGTCGGCGGTAAGTTTTTGATGGTCTCACATGCGAGATTCGTCATGGTTCCGGCTGGGCAGTCGCCAAACACCGTCGCGGAGAGGATCGCAAGCGTGTACTTGTGCGACGTGATGTGGTACGCCCACTTGTAGGCCGTCGGGATCGCGCTGGCGGGTGGGTTGTATCCGGAGAAAAACACCGAAACCGACAGAAAAAACATGCCGACGGTCGAAGTCACTTCGATACTCGGCAAAGCGTACACGAGCACCTGTGCCCAGTATGTTTGCTGCACCACGTACAGCGACAGGTTGAGCCAGAAGAGCAAGAATCGAGTCGCGCCAGTGAAGCCGACGAGCGGGAAGAAGATGGCCGTGAAGATGAACGAGCTGCTGAAAATGTACGGGATCTCCACCAGTGTGCCGGCCACAAAGTACCACCAGGCACTGTACGTCTGCGAGGCCCGCTCGCGGTAGAACGACGGGCGTTCCTGGACGGTCAATGGGATCACGCTGTTGAACGACACGATGCCCAGGAAGAGCGACGAGTAGTACATGAGGCCTTGACCCGAGTTGATACCTTGATACGTGGCGTAGTCGGCGTCCACGTAGGTCAAGCCAAACACCACGGCGAAGAAGATGACGACCGCAAACCGCGTGATGTTGTACGACGGTGTGCGCCAGTAGAGATCGCGGAAGCGCTGAAGCAGCAGCGTGGCCTGGATGAAATGAGAAGCTGCGCGCTTGGACGTGTATTTCAAGGCGGGGACATCAGGCGATGGACTGGCAATGCCAGGGCGAGTGAGTAGCTCCGAGAGCTGGGCGTGTTTGGCGCTTGATTTGAATACCGCCGCGAAATCCACGTTGCGGTTGCCTGGGTTGTCCACACCAGCGCCGATCACCTCGAGCATCCAGGTCGCCGGGTTGTAGCCTAGCTCTAGGCGCTGCACACCGTCGATCGCTTCGAAATGCTGCACCAAGTTGCTGGCGTTCTCACCCAACTCACCAAAGAACACGGTCTCCCCGCCACGCTTGAGCAGCAATAAGCTATCAAAGACTCGGAACACTTCCCAGGATGGCTGGTGGATCGTACACAGCACGGTCCGTCCCGTATCGGCGACCTTGCGCACGCCATCCATAATCATCTTGGTCGAGCGAGCGTCCAGTCCGCTGGTTGGCTCGTCCAGGAAGAGCACGCTCGGCTGCGCAGCGAGCTCCACGCCGATCGTGAGTCGCTTCATCTGCTCAACGGAGCTGCCGTGGATGATCTGGTCGGCGATCGGACCAAGATCCAGCAGATCCAACGCTTCGTGTACGGCTTCTAGCTTTCGCTGCTGTGGGACGTCAGCGTTCTGTCGCAGGAACGCGCTGAATGTGAGCGCCTCGCGGAACGTCGCGGTCTCCGAGTGGATATCCATCTGCTCACAGTAGCCAGTGCTTCTTCGAATCGCAAGATCGGTCGCTGGATATCCGTTCAAGAGAATCTGGCCGCGAATTTTGCCCCCCGACTTGCGACCAGCGATCACGTCCATCAGTGTCGTCTTGCCAGCGCCCGAGCTGCCCATCAGCGCCGTCATCGTGCCAGGCATCGCGACACCCGAGATGCCATTGAGCAATGCGAGATCGTGCTTGGGGTCCTTAGGGTCGGGCACAGAGTACCACAAGTCGTTGAACGCAACCGTAACGGGGGTGAAGTCATGGTGGTGCCGGTACGCTGGTGTGGCGTCGACGTCGACATCGACAGCAAGATGCACCTTCTGGCTTTTCCGCGGGGTCTCGACCAGCGCGAATGGAGACTCTGCTGTGCGCACCGCGGTCTCACTTAATCCAGTCTCCTGTACACTCAGCATGACTCGCTCTGGACTTTCGAAGCGAACATGTTCCAGCACGAAGAACGCCAAGACGAGGCAGAGCAGGTATGTGACGGCGAGCACGTTGAAGCTCACGGCGATCCACATCTTGCCGCCGTCCACGTCGAACAAGCTCAGCAAGTACTCGCCCATCTTCATTCCGTAGGTCGCCTGATAGTCGACACCATCAAACACCTCGACGTTGAAGCTGTCGCTGGTATATTGGTTGATAGCGATGCCGCGTACACACCACGTGATAGGGTTAATCCAGTAGAGCCAGCTCAGAAAACATGGGATCTGGCCCTTGGCCACGATAAAGCCCGAGTAAATGGTGATGAGCATGATCGCTATCAGCGACGCCGGCGTTGCAATGTTGAGGTCTTTGCACACAGCCGCCATCAAGAAGAAGAAAGCCGCAAGCACCATGTTGGTCAAGAACACGAGCGCCAAGAAGACCAAATACGTAGTGAACACTGGAACAAAGCCGCACATCCAGTACGTGAGCGTGCCAAACACCAGCGTCTCGAAAGTAGCGATCGGGATCTGGCTCATCGAGGTCGCGACCACATACGCCGACGTGCGGTACAAGTTGGCACCGCGCTGCTTGTAGAAGATGGGGCGGGCGTCCATGTAGATGGGCAGCTGCAGCACCTGGCCTAGGTTTAGGAAGAGAATGCCTTGGAAGCTAACGCCCATGACGACCTGGACGTCACGCGGATCGAACTGCCAGAATAGCGACGACAGGATCAAACTCACGCATAGCACCATACACGCGCGCACGTAAATGTACTTAACGTTGCGGAACGTAATCTTGAGTTGACGAGCGACGAGCGTGGTGACGTTCTGCACGAACGACTGGCGAAATTCAGGGATTCGAGCAAAGTGACCTTGGCTGACTTCCTTGAGCGCTGGATCCAACGGCTCGAGAAGATCCTGCAGCATGGCTTGATGGATTGTGGATTTCTCAAACAACTCCGCAAACTCTTGAGCCTTGCGCGGCCTCACAAAGCAGTTCACTCGTGGAGATTCGTACTGGGCCTGCTGAGGGGTTCCAATGTCACATAGAAAGTCCGCCAAATCGCGATTCGGCGGGCAGTCCAAGCCCAGACTGTGGAAAAAGCCGAGTACTTGGCTGCACGGGCCGTGGTACATCACGCACCCGTCGTTAAGGATCAACACGTCGTCGAACAGCTCAAAGACCTCGGGGGCTGGCTGCAAGAGAGCGATCACGATCGTTTTAGAGAGGGTTGTGGCCACCTCGCGTTGTGCTTTGACAATGTCAAAAGTCGCAGCGCTGTCAAGCCCCGTCGAGATCTCGTCCATAAACACCACGTGCTTGTCACCGAACAGCATTTCACCAGTCGTCACGCGCTTGCGTTCACCGCCGGAGACGCCACGTAGACTGGCGTCGCCCACCACCGTATCCTGGCAGTTTTGAAGCCCGAGCTGCTGGATCACTTGAGCTGGCTCGAGCGAGTTGGCAGCTGCCACACCGTTACACGCACGTGCAAACTCCAGCGTTTCTCGCACCGACAGCGTTGGGAAGTGGACGTCGCGCTGCGGCACATACGAGGCCAACTGCGGTAGACGTCTGAGCACTTGTGCGCGAGCCACACCATTGTATGTGACCTCACCATCTAACGACATGTTCTTGCTCATGGGGAACCGTCCACTGAGCAGCTTCATGAGCGCCGACTTGCCTGAGCCGGGCTGACCGAGCACGAGCGTCATGGTCGCGGGCTTGAACACACCGCTGACGTTGCGCAGGATGTGCTTGGTCGCGAGGTCGCGTCGCGTCGTGGCGCTTCGGTAGCTGTTGCGCAATGTATTAGTGATGGTCGGCAGTTCTGTCGCGGCGTCGTCGCTGTCGCCTGAGACTTGGATCTCAGCCGAGAGGCTCAGGTTACGGACGCGGATCTCCATGCGCGGGCGGTCACTGGTCACCTTGTCCAGCAGGATCTTGGCGTCGGAGGCTGTAATAGGATGTGGAGATGCCATGATTGTAGTGGAGATTTGGTGAATTGGAGAATGAGCAGCGACATATGAGGCTGCGTGGAGCTGGGCTCAAGCAGCGCGGCGCACAATGAGGGTGACCATCCAGCATCGATTGGGATTGGAGAGGGTCAGAATGGTGAGATCAGAGACCAGCACTCCCGCCAAGCGCGAAAAGCCACACCAGATGTGGACAGAGTGACGTTCAGGTCGTGCACTTTAAAAGTGTTTGCATGCATTTATAGTATACATTAACTGCTAGAGGGAAGCGTAATAAGCAGAGCAAGGTGGCTCTCACTCGCTTAGAAGAGGGTACTAGTTGAGAAAGGTTTAAGTCAGGCGTCAAATCCTTCATTATCGAGGGCGAGGCCAAGCCAAATGCTATGCTTGTTTTGAGCAGCAAGCGCACTAACGAATTGATGATCTCTATGGGTCCGCTGCTAGTACAGTCTCTACTACCTGGTGTCTGCGCCTGTCGCATGTAGTGGCCACCTCAGAAGTAGATACAGTGTGAATTGTGGGAGCGAAAAGGTGGAATTGCTCGATAATGGCTAGACACATTAGCTACATATCTCGAGAAACGAAAGCAGACTATTGCTCCGTTCTCGCCCGTAATTGGTTGGCTGGTCAGCGGTACCAAGGGCAGCTCCGCTCACGCAGGTGCTCACGCCGCGGAGCCGACGAGCGGCGTCTTCTCGCTCGCGCCAAAGACCTTCTCGAACGCCTCCTCGCCGTGGAACGCCAGCACATTGATCCTGACCTGGACCATCACACGCTCGTACAGGTCCTTGCGGTAGCCAAGCGAGAAGAGCACCTCCAGCAGCACGAACATGGGCGCCGTGATGACCGCCTGGTCGAGGCTGTCGAGCAGCGCCGGCTTGCGGCGCTCGTACACGCCGTGGCCGATGAACTGGGCGATCCAGGCCACCACGTGAATCGGCAGCGCGATCATCCAGGCCGACACGCCCAGGTTCGTTGGTGCCGTCTGCACCAGGTAGTTGCCGAAGATGTACGCGCAGAAGACCAGCAACGCGCCAAGCGAGCCAGCCCTATAACCATTCGAAATGTATCAACAATCAACCTCAACAAGTACAGTGGTAGACCAAACAATCTCTCGACGTACACGTAGTCGAGCGCGATATACCAGGCCATGTAGATCACCGCGGCGAAGAACGAGAGGTTGAGCACCATGTACTGACCTAGCGGCAGGCTCGCGAGGAAGGCCGGCTGGTCGAAGAACGGGTTGGTCCCCGCCGCGAGGATCAGCGCCGTGATGAGAATCGGCCAGATGCAGCCGAAGTGGATCCACTGGTTGGTCTTGTTGTAGTGGTACGACATGTAGAACGTCACCTGCTTCTCCAGGTCGAAGCGCTCGGCGATGCGCTCTTTGAAGGTCGGCGCCATGGTGGATTTTGTTTGTTGGTAGTTGGTGCGCAAGAGGTAAGAACTTGGCGACTACGGCTCCGATTCGAACGCGAGTTGCTGGACTACGAAGGTGGATGTGCAGCGGAGACGGCAGTTTTCTGCGACCTGGGGGGCCTGCACAACCGGAATCCAACGGGCTGCGAGCGCATCACGCGATGTCTTCGTTTTGTGCTAGAGAAATGTTGGTGCACAGCTCACTCAGTCCGCTCACTCAGTGAGTCACTGACCCAACGGCTCAGCTCGGCTGTTTAGTATCAGATCGGTAGCTCGCTCTTATTTGTTTTAAATTCCCTTGAAACGCAAACTACATTTTTTGACAACAGCCATTGGCTGAAAAGATGGATCTTCAAACTTCAAGTCGGCTCCTTCATAACATGCATTTGGGTCGCACGATTCCGCAGTGCATGTTTGGCCAGGTTGGTCTGCATTGGAAATAGCGCACTGGATAGACGAGCTCAATATAATGTACATAAATACTGTAGGCTAAAATGCATTTGGTGCATCTACTGTCACGGTAACTGCGGGGTTCTATCTCCAAAGCTGAAGGTGTGAAGATCAACGGAGCACATCGCACAGTGCAAGTTCAAGGAAGGTCGCCACATCCCCATTGACACAGCTCTTGAATACGTCAGCTAGCTCATTATCTACCAATCATCTATCATTTGAACTCACATCCGATTAGCTTAGCATCACGCCTTGTACATTGATTGGATGTATATGCAATAAAACAACCTCGTTTGATTCGCTAAAAACATGCTGTTCTGTGTGGAGCAATCAAATTGGTGCGATTGTTGACACCTGACCTAGAGCTCTCGAGTTGCTCCAGTAATACAGTTCATTGCCCAATTTGCCAGCAGCCCCTTCCCCCCTCCCCCTCCTCCCTCCCTCCCCCGCCATCGCCACCATGGGCCGCATCGCTGACCGCTTCAACCTGGAGAAGCAGGTGACTTTCTACATGTCATACCACTACAACCACATCAACCAGTGGATCCACTTCGCTTGCATCTGGCCGATCCTCATCTCGGCCGTGTGCCTGCTCGCCGAGACGGCGCCGCTAACAGAGCAGCCCGAGTTTCTCCAGAGCCTGCCCTACGGCCAGTACATGGTGATCAACTACTCGGCCGTGGCAGCTGCCATCTAC
>JAADWZ010000562.1:0-19102 GCA_023336445.1 Pythium dissimile
CCCTGCAGTTCGTCGCTTTTGGACGTGTGGAGAGCGTGCGCGCTTGCATTGGTGTGATTGCATGATGAAGATTTTCATTTTTTATCTCTTTCAGCGACTTTGTGTGCTTCGTTTTCTTCGCTATTCCGCTCTTCTTGTGTCTGATAATACAATTTCGCAAATCTCTGGATGTGAGGTTTTCCTTTGCGTTCTGTAATTTTAGCTTTGACTTCGAGGTGTTGCTTGGACATGGGTTCCAACTCCGCTTGCGTAGTGGTGAACTTCTTTGGAGATGATCGTTGAGCGAGGCGGGTCTGGACGTGAGACAAGGCTCGCGTCGATGAAGTCGGATGCATCGCGCCGTCGAATGCGTCTGTAAAAGTTCTCCTTTGTCCGGGGTATGATGACCTTGTCAGTTATTTCTTCGGAGTAGTCTCCAAGACTATAGATCGGAATGCCCATGTCCTGGATTCCTTGCATACGAATGAAATGGCGATAGACGCTGGAATGGACCGAGTATTCGCGTGGTGTCCGGATCTCGAATACAAAGGGATCAAGAAACTGCTGAAAGATGTCGACCTCATTCTTGAGAGCATTGAAGCGAATGAGCTCCTTTTCACTCGCAACGCGATCGGGCGACAGCTGTTCAATCCCTTGCTGAAGCGCTTGTTTGTGGAGACGACGCTGGTGCGTATTGGTGTCGCGAATACGGGCCTAAGAAGTAATTTTGCGCAGGTTTCTTAGCAACGCGATCAGTGGATAAACCAAAATTTGACGCAACAGCCAGCTACCATGGACTCTGTCTGTTTCACGAGTTCGTTGTATGCGTTTGCCACTGGAGCTGAGCTCAAATTCCCATGTCGAGACGGAAATTTTGCTCGTCTGATGAACTCCCTTGCATTGCTATTGCTCCCAGTCGGCACAACGGACTGAAACTCATGAGACGCTGGGATCGCGCTTTGTTTTGATGCATGCTTTGCGCGTGCTTGAGTCAGCTTGACCGAGGCGGAAGCTTCAGCGTATGCATCATTCCATGGACCAGGTGTTGCGTGCTGTGAAGTGGAATGGCGTTATGCATGAATGTGCTGTTGAGGGGGTAGTGTGAAGATGGGAATGCTTCACCTCCAGTCGAGCAAGTTCTTCATCCTGTGACTCGATCGTTCCTGGCCGCGAGGCTGGCCGAGCCAACATGAGCATGCGAGGTGTCAGGAAAGTGTGATGGCTCCTTCGCATGTAGAAGACCGAGCAAAGAAACAACACAGCTGACTGCACCATAAATAGATGAAGTACAATCTCGCCAACCCACAAATCCTGCTATGAACTGCTTCCCAGCTTTGTCGGTGGCTTGAAAAGGGTTTAAGTGCTCATCTTGAATTCCTTCGTGTTGAGCACGCGGCGGCCGCACATCGCGCAAATGCCTGTCCAGACCACAAACAATCAGCCCAACGAGGTGCAACAAAAACACCGTCGTGCCCTGGCCATGCTGCACACACGCACCCTTCTTGTACGCGCACTGGTTGCAATAGTACGTCTTGTCCGCGACTGTGGCCTTGCAAATCTTACACGCGCGTGCTATGGGTGTGAATCTGTACACCCGCGCAACCGAAGTCAGCCGACAGCGCTATTATAGCAGCAGCTGACGACGACCCGCCTTGGCCACTCACCTGCTGGCTCGTCGACGCTTTTCGAGCCGATCCTTACCAACAGCACGACCACCGTCCTTGCCACCTGTCGTGTTGCGCGAACCGTCCGTCCATTTGTCCGGCACGATGAGCTTCGAGAGCTTCTCCTCGCACTTATCGCACACCATTTTTGGGTCTGCTGCTTGCGACCTTGAATGTGTTTTGTCAGCAACGATTACGTTGGGTTACATTCTCTGAGTAATTCAAACCTAGTACCGATAGGTTTGTACACCAAGGAGATTTTGGACATGAAGGGAAATACATTCAACATGGGTGTCTACTACAGTATCCTCTACAGATCCTCCATATCGGCATCCTTTGAGCGCAGCGGAACATACTTTTCAACCGTTCGACCAGCGCCGGCGTCGGCTTCCTTCTGCGAGTACTGCTTCTGCGCGACGTCCTTCATTCTGAGATCCACCAAGAACGAGCCACATTGTCAACATTGCGGGGCGCGTCACTCGCATGTGCACAAGAGCAGTCGAAACATACCGTCGCTTGTGGACTTTGGTTGCAAGGTGTACATCACGGGTCTTCGCGTCGATGAAATGGCGACCACACGGAGTGCAGTAAAACTGACCCAAACTATTTGAATACACAGATCCATCAATACAGCGCAACAAGCAACAGGAATGCGTGGGCAGAGGACCACTCACCCAGGCAGGTCTTCATCAATTTCGAACTTTATCGCCTTGGCCGTGCCTTCCAGCTTCAAGTCATCCTGTTTTTGTGTGCAAGTGTTCGCTGTCAGCTCGTCCCATAGTCCCTCCACTTTCCACCATCCACTTTGCAACGCACCTGGATCTGATCGATGTCGCGCGATCTGCACTTTGTCGCGTGCGAGCGCTTGAACTGCTTCTTCTTCGAGTGGAGTCCCTTCTTCGGCTTTGTTGGTCCGCCCATGCTGCTGAGTAAGTAAGGCGGCTTGGCGTCTCTTTGGGCGTTGGTGTTGTCAACGTCCTGTTGGTTGACAGTTGGGAAATCAAAATGTGGGAATTGATTGGATAAAATTAGCTCATTTGGTTGGCTACCAAGCAGGTTGGTGTTTGTATCTGCGTGAACGCGTTATGAACTAAAATGTAGCCATCCGGAAAGCGAGGCGGTCAGTATTGGAAGGAGCGCTGTGTCAGCTCGCGGCGGATAGTGTCCTTGAGGGACTCAAAGATCTTCGGAAAAGCCATGACGTCCGTTGGGTTCGAGTCCATCCACAGCTTGTTGAATCGAGTGAAGATATCACCTGATGCAAAACCACAGCGATGTCAGTCACTAACCGAGCAGCAAATTTGTGAATGCCCCAGTCGAGACGTACAGTACACTTCGTGGATACCGTTCACGCCGCCAACACAATCTTCCTGGTCAGGGTTCGACGTGTTCGCGAGACGGTACACTTGAACATCCAATAGCCGCTCCCGAATCAGCTCCACAATGAACCTACACCGCGCAAAAGCAAAATGGTGAGGATTCGCTTGTTGGACACTTCCAGTCAGCTTGGCTTACGAAGTGATGTTGATGCCAGTGACCGAGAACGGGTACCACCGAGTTGGATGGTTCGATTCGACCAACGCTCTGTGACAGTTAAGTAAGCGACCGGCGTCCGTGAGAAAGCTGATAATGAAGCGTATTAGTTGGAGACGTACGCTTGCGCCTCGACTGGGTACTTGGATGTGAAAAAGAGCAACTGATGCAGCGAGAGAACGCCCATGCTCCGGAAGTCCGACTTGGGGTCGGTGCCCTGGAAACCGATTTCACCCCACTCTTTCGTAATGCGGCCACCAGTGCGACGCACATCGGGCTTCAAGTTAGACCAGAGCTCTTCAAGCATCGCCTGATTACCACCAGCACACAATGTCAGCAGGAGGCTGATACAACACCTTCATAATCAACGTACTTCGTGACGAGCGTTGGCAGAGTCGTAGGCCTCGTCTTTGATAGATAGTACGCGGGAATACACGCGGTTGACGAAGTTGCTGCGCTGCAGGCACGCACGCACGTTCGAGACGACACTAGCCGGGAAGAGATGGCTCATCAGGCCGTCCACTCCAAGCAAACTTCATGGGTACAAAGCACGTACGTGAGCTTGCTCTCGCTGATACGTGCACTTTGGATCATGTCCTTGACGACGACATTGACCTACCGAGTCCAAGAATATCAGTTCCAACTCTTCGAACCCTCCAACCCCGACCAGCCCACGCACATCAAAAGACTCAAAGTCGAACACGACGTTGCATGTCGTCACGAGTGCGTTCGACAGCGCGAGCGCCGTGCGGAACTTGACTGAGCGCACGAGTTCGTCGACGGCGCCAGCGACTGGGCCGCAGATGTCATCCCACTCGGTCTTCCCAAGGAACAATCGCCCTGTGGTCGCACGAGCATGTTAGCGATATCAGAAATCTGGCGAATGAAGACAACAAAATTTCTCCGTACAGAGCGTCTTCTTAATCCAGCGCCAGACAAACGTAACTAAAGGCTCGTTGGCCGCAGCTTGGCGACGCACTTGGCTCGCAGCAGTCATCGTTCTTTCGCGTCGTCGTCTTGGATCCTACTCACAACTCACATACACCGCAGACTGGTTACGTTGGACCGTGTACCTCCAGGTATACATACATGTATACCTATGCGGATTGTATAGTTCTCGCAATTTTCTGGGTTCTTTATTTTCGCCCATAGTATTTTACAATAGTTTACCGATTTTGGAAACAGCGCGGTTCGTCCGAAATTCAAACCAACAGCGCGGTCAACTTGAGGCAACTTACCTGGAACTGGCGGACAAAACGAAAAGGAAACCTCTTGAACGAGCGGCAACACGACGGTACAAGGCGGCGGACACTCGAACGGCCGACTGCGTGAAGGTGACGACCCGCTCACAGGAACGGACGCACGGACAGAGAGACGGCATGGACAGTATCGTCGCGCTCCTTCGCACGAATCGTACGTGGGCTGGTGACAGAGATTAGGCGCCGACGCGGTTGCTGAACGTCGGATTTTTTGCTGAGGTACAGAGATCAAGAAACGACTGGCGGGCGTCACGGCGCTACTCGACGCTCTCAAGACCCAGAGAGACCCACTCGCGGGCGATGCAGACTTCCTCACGACGCTGCTGCCCGACGTGGCGCCGTGTCTGCGCGAGAACAACTTCAAAGTCGCGATGACGTCGCTCGAGATCCTCGAGTTTCTGCTCCAGCGCGTGCCGGACACCGCGGTGCGCGCGCAGTTCAAGACAATTTGGAACGGACTGGTTGAGTGTCTTGGAGACAGCAAGCTGCTGGTGCGCGAGAAGGCTGTCGACGTGGTGGTCAGACTCGCGCAGATCCTGGGTGTCGCGGTAATGTTTGACCGCCTGCGTCCCTGTATCGGCCACAAGAACTGGCGCACACGCGAACAGGTGCGCTCTTGCGAGTCCTCCGTTCCCATGGATCGAGAGAACTTGTAGCTCACTTCATTTTCCGGTTGGCTTTTGGATTCTGTATGTAGACTATCCACGCGCTGTGGCGCTGCCTCGAGCAGCTGCGCTTGTTCAATTCAGCTCTCAAGAACGAAGTGCTCGACGACGCTGTTTGCCTTCTCGAAGACTCAGCCAAGGAAGTGCGCGATGCTGCGATGCGTGCGCTGGAAAAGTTCTACGAACATTTGGGGCCGTCGCTCATGGTGCGGGCATGCGGTCAGTTTGGATCTCTTTTCGTACTCTACTAACTCTCGAATCGCTGTTGGGTGATAGTACGAGCTCGAAAGTAAGAAGATCCGGGCGGGTCACATGAAGACACTAACGGATAAGTTCTCCGGAGGCTCCGTACTAAGCAGCAAAGCACCGGCGTATACCCAACCGACCTACACTGAGCCTCCTCGAACGGTTGATGCGGCGCCCCTTAGCTCCACTGCACGATTTCTCTCAGCAATCCGCAACAAGGAATACGACTTTGACAACATCAACTCCGCTGTCGAGGCCTTCAGCAAACCAGGGCCAAGCGTGACGCAATCACCGTCTCAGTCGTCTTCAACAAGCAACCGAAGCCAAACGGCAATCGTCACAGACGCTTCAGCTCCAGCGTCTGATGCCAATGTTCGCCCAGCGAGCGGTGTTTCTGAGAGGGACGTGCAGCGCGACCTGGGCAAAATTGCAGACGGACTCCGGCTTGATAACGACTGGTCTGTTCGTGTCGAGTCGCTCAAGAGCATGCAGCGTCTTATCCACAAGTGCAGCCATGGCGGTGCTCCTGCGATCATTGCACTCGCACAAGGGATTCGTGGGATCCGCGAGGTTCTTAGTGAGCAAGTCGTGGATCTTCGATCGTCCGTCTCCCGTGAAGCCTGTCAGACCCTATTGACTCTCGCCAAGGTTCTCAAGGATGACTTCAATGCTCACGCTGAATATTTCATGAGCAACCTCATGAAAGCGACGTATGTGACGATTCAAGTCATTTCCACTGCGTCTGACGCCTCCATTCGCGGCATCATTGAGAGCACCAAGAACGGCTACAACCGACTTATCACCAAGTAAGTATAATTTATTATGTGGTTGCTTTGTGGCTTCCCAGCTCTGATGTATTGTTGTCTCGAACAGATTCATCGACGGTGCCAAAACGAGGAACCAAGTTCTCCGCTTGAACTGTACCGCCTACTTGACTTTGACACTCGAGCGCTGGAATGTCGTTTTCCTGAGCAAGTACGTGTGGTACTTCTTATCGCGAACTGAGTGACCGTCATGAAAGGAGCTGACGATCTGATTTGATTTATTCAGGCACTTGGACTGGTTTCTTCAGATCCTGCCGCCTTTGCTTCACGATGCACTTGGAGAGGTCCGCGCTCAAGCGAGGAAGCTGTACTGGGCGATGCATCGCCTTTTCCCAGAGGAGGCGGACAGCCTACTGGACCGAATGGATCCGTCCACGCAGAAAAATGTACGGGATGACTCCAGTGCGCGCGAGAAACGAGTGGATGGCCAGACTGCAAGTACCGCGGCCTCGTCTTTCTCGAGCACAGGTCGCTTCCCGTCCCGCAAGGAGACCTCATCGTCCAGATTAGTACACGAAGCCTCTGGCGATGATGTTTCGTTAGCTCCTTCCTCGCTCTCGGTCCCGCTTCGTGAGAGCAGTGCAACGAGCGTATCATTCGTTGGACCTGTGAAAGTGTCGACATCGTCGTCGTCTACTACGTCAGGTGGAGTAGCCGGGCCCCGCCGAGTGTTGGGAGCTGGTGCCGGTGACCCGACCCTTCCTCAGGCCTCGCGCGTGCTTGGCCAAGGTGGAGCTATCCGCGTTGGTCTGGGAAGCAGAACGCAAAACTTCGAAGATGATTTGCCTAGTCTACAATCAAGTAAATCTATGGCCGGTCCGTTGCGCGTGTTGAAGACGGTCGATCGTGCGGATATTCAATCGAGTGGCCAAAGCCTGCCTCCAGTTTCTCGTCCGCAGCGGGTTCAAGTGGCGGTAGGAACCCCACCGTCAGCAGCAAGCAGCGGCGAAGTCACATCGTCAAATGGTGGTCCTGTGTCACGTAGGGACCGTCTGAACGGTCCAAAGCGCCGAGCTCTCACTCCAGAGTCTGAGTCTTCTCAAGGAGATGACCATACCGCCGAGGCTTCTGTGAAGACAGTCTCAGATGCTGATGACATATCGATGACGAAGCCACAAAAAGACTACCATATTCCATCCAAACCGGTCCGAGTGCCTCCTGCGCAAGCCTCAACGCCAGCCGAAGAAGGATTTGAAGAAGCACTCAATCAAATCGAGAGTGGTTTGTGGTCTGTGCGCCTTGAGGCGGTCGAGCTGATTGATCGGATGCTCGAGAAGTCCAATACGGCGCCAACCAACTTGTCGTCAACTGCAAAAGAGAAGAAGATGGACGAGCGCGTGCTGTTGGCTCTTATTCGTCATCTCGCTGATGCTCATTACCGTGTCGCCCAAGCGGCTCTGAAGGCTCTTCACTCGTGCTTGCGTGTTGTGAACCAGCAGCAAGTCGTACCATTTTTGAAGACTATCCTCCCCAGGTTGTTTCAGAAACTTGTGGATCCAAAAGAATCCACTCGTCTTGTCGCACGGGAGATTCTGAAGTTTCTTGTCGACAAGTACGACGCCACCCTGATGGTCTCATACGTGGTTCATCAGCTCACTGACGGTAGCAACATGAAGATGAAAGCTGCAGTCTGCCACTACGTGAAAGAGCTTCTCCCCGGTTCGCGTGACTACATCCAGCAAAGCGCGAACAATGCGCATATGCGCGGTTTGCTCACCAAGCTTGCTCAGCTGTTGGACGGTGACGTTCCTGTTGCGGTATCATCTGCCTCCAGTGACGTGCTCCAACTTGCATGCAAACTGTACCCATCCGAAGTCGAAAGCTCGATGCCTCTATTGGCTCCGTCGAAACGAACCACACTCGCCAAGGTGCTCCGCGCTAAGGGGATTGTGCTGAGTATGGTGCAAACCGGGACAGGAGTCAGTGGATCGACCCATTCATCAGTTTACTCAACTTCATCGGCTTCGGACAACCAGCTTCCTCCTCCACCGCCGACCCAGTTCGAGGAAAAGGCACCGGTGAACCGGAAGAGGCTTGCCCAGTCTCCATCCAAATTTGCGTCCAGCCCGCTAATCTCGAGCCGCAAAGAAATTGAGCCACTTGGGGCATCAGCCATGTCGGACGAGAGCAAGTTGATTGACAAGCGCTCGCATACCCTCGATGTTGTGAAGCTGAGCTCGATGTCTGAGTTTGCGTCCATGCTGGTCTCCACACCCGCCCAAGATCAGCAGGAGCAGTTCGAGAGTCTTCTTTCCGTCGTCGGCGACAACAACTCCAGTGAAGCTGAGAAAGTCACAGCATACCACAAGGTACGGGGATCCTGCTGACTGGCCGACAGAACGTGTTTACCGTTGTATTTATTGTGTTGGCCTGGATTTAGATGGGAGTCTTCATCAAGAGCGAGACCGACAGCTTCTGGGAGAAGTATTTCTCCCGGGTCTTGACGGTTCTTCTTGACGGAGCCACTGAGCGGGATGCCAATGCTGTTCGGATTCTTCAGCGTCTCGTCCGTGTGCAGCCACGGCGCGCAGAAGAATTCTTCCATCCGATTCTTGTCGGTTTGCTCGACAGCATTAGCGGACGTGTCGATCTGGCCGCTCATCTGGCTGAGCTCACACTGACCGACGTCGTGCGTGCTTCCACCGAGAGCGACCGCATTCTCGACCTGCTAATGCCGCTTGTCGAGAGTCGCGATCCGCCTGTGCTCCAAATCGTGCTCCAGTTGGTTCGCGCCGTCCTTGAGCGCGTCGCTCAAAACGGCGCGACTGCCAAGTCTCTGGTGCTGCTGCGCTCGGCGGAATGGAACGATCGCTTGTTGGCGTGTTTGGTCGCCAAGTTGCAGCACCCGAGCTCGGACGTGCGCAAGCGCGCGGTCGACTGTCTCGTCTCGTACTACTTTGCGACCAACGAAGACGCGCAACTCTCTGCTTATCTCACCCAGCACGTGGACGTGACCAAGCAGAAGCTCGTGGACATTTTCATCCAGCGGAAGAAGGCCGATCGCGAGCGAGCGTCACTCATGGACGTCACAGCATAGCGAGCAGCGCTTGCGTTCTCCATTTCGCGTTTCGATGCGTCTCCTAAGTTATTCTGCGTCCCCACACCAATACAGTAGCCGATCGATGCGTACAGCAATACACCCCATCAGCGCGTCACCTTTGCATGTGTACACTCACGCCCTCGCTGCCTCTCGATGAGTTACTCCCATCATTGCCTATTCCGCGCATGGCTACACCGAATGGTAACTTTCGACCTGGTCAAAACTGTATCCGCCATTTGAGTAAACCTTGGGACATGAACCTGTCTCGTGTACCGTAACCATCAATACTGTACTTGATGATCCCAGACCCAGCCACCAATTTTCCAAATCCGGGATAATTCCCTCGTCCTAGGAAGGCACCGTCCCGAATTTTACCTCTGCCTCTCATGTTCTGATCTCTTCGAGACGGTTCGAGATTCGGGACAGCAGGTCCTCCCATCCGCCGGTCGACTCGGCCGTCACAGCACAGTCGTCCATTATCCTCCTCCACAAGAGTTACGACAGGACAGTACCACACACCACCAGCTCCAGCCTGCAATCGCTCATGGTACTCACCAACGAGACGCAGCACGTGTACCCGTTCGCATGGGACGTCGTCACGCGCGCGTTCTGGAACAAATACCCGAACCCGACCCTCACGCACGTGGAGCGCGTCGACGTGCTGGACCGCCGCATCGACGCGCAGGGCCGGCTCGTGTCGTGCCGGCTCGCCAAGTGCACGCAGGGCAATCTGCCCGGGTGGGTCAAGTCCACGATCGGCGCCGCCTCATACGTGTACGAGGAGACCGTGTGCGACCCGGTGGCCAAAACGCTCGTGCTTAAGAGCACGAATCTGTCGTTCCGCTCGGTCGCCACGGTCGAGGAGACGTGCGTCTACTCGGTGCACCCCGACAATGACCAGCTCACCATGTACAACGCCAAGGCCAAGGTCACGGCATTCGTGCCCATGCTCTCGAAGAAGCTCGAGAGTTTCTCGGCCAGTCGCGGCGCCGAGACCGCGGCCAAGGGCATCCGCGCGATCGAGTCGATCTGCAACGACATTTTCGAAGGCACATTCGTGCCTGTGGCGTTTTGTGAGGCGGCGTCGACCTCGGGTGACGGCAGCGTCTCGACGCGCAAGTAGTGGCGCGCTGAGCGTCTTCCTAAATTATTATTCTCGAAAAACGCCATTTGCCAGAGATTCCAGCGCAGTGCAGCACACCTTTCCAGCGACCTTCCTTGCCACTCTCTACCCCTCGCTCTCGTATCAACGAGAGTACGATCAACCGACAAACGGAGACCCCTCGACGCTCGACAGTGTGGAAGCGTTGGCAGTCTCCCTCTCGTGCTGGCGGGTCGAGTCGATTGTTTGGAACCAGCGTTGCGTGCGAGCCGACTCGCTTTTGCTACCGAATAGTAGCAAATACGCAGTAAATATTACTCGAGCCACAGTCACTGGGCGCTTCTTCTGTATTTGCCTTCTACAGCCTTCTGTACCGTTTCGTCACCCACCTCAACTTTGACATATCATGCCACGGTACATATAACGCGGTAGCAGACAGAGACGAAGTCGGGGCGTTTTGTTCATCCTAATACTCGCAGTGTCCACCTGATCTATTATTCCTATCCTACAAAATCAAAGGAGCCTCCTTCCCTTTTGTCGTTGGTCCAGCGCGGTACCGAGTCGTCCCCGTTCAGGGCAGACGGAGGCGCCACCGCTGGAGCCGTGCCTATTGATCTGAGTTGTCGAGGTCGGTCGATTGTTCAAGGCGTCGACTCACCGTCACTGGACGGCGCCGATGCCTCTCCTTCTACGACGCCCACAGCAGCCGAATTCTCGATCGCTGCCTCGACCGCGCCGTTCGCCGAATCGACATCCAAATCTACGGAAGCCACGTCCACCGAGTCGGTTGCTGCAGCGCATGCTGGTTCTGACTCGGCCGAAACTCCATCCACGGCGGCGCTTGCTGGCTCTAACACAGTCAAGGCTTCCTCCACGACGGCCTCTGGAACAGGAGCTTTGGGCTTTTCTCGCGGCGGCAGCAGTTCGCAGAGCCGACTCAGCAGTACTTCGACCGTCAGCTCAGCATCGCCGACGGCGTTCACAACCTCGTGCAAGGCGTCGGGGCAATCCGCGTGGGATAAGAGCGTGTCTGGAATCAGCATAACGAACGCAAGTCAACTTTTGCTGGCAGACACGATCCAAATGTTCCTTCGTACCGTGGTGGGCGAGGAAGACGTCAGCAAAGACTGCGCGGACATTCGACACGCCATCATTCGCCAGGCCAAAGAAAGACGTCGCCAACTCTGTCTCAAACAAAGAACGCGCTGTCGCTGCGGAGCTCGCATCGTCTTTGTTCTCTTCGTCGCATGACGCAGGAGATAGCAGCGCTTGACACACCAGCACAAACACTTGACGCTCGGTGAACACGCGGGACGTCGCGAGCTCCTTCAGCGTGTCGATCACGCTCTGCAGTTGGGTCGAATTCTTCGCGATGCGGGCGATCAGCAGCGGACACGCACGGGCGCTTCGGTGGCGCACGACCGCAACGTTGTCGGTTATCAGCTTGGTCGCGAGCGGGTAGATCACAGTATACGTGGCCTCTTCCGAGAACAATTTACAGAGCTGGGGCAGCTGCAGGCTCAGGATCTCGCGCGTTCGCCACTTGGTCTCGTCGTTCAATAGTGCCGTCTGCAGCTGCGACAGCACGGGCAAGTAACTCTCCCGAAACGCCGGCGAGAGATGCTCGAGGAAATCTGCGAAATGGACCACCGCGCCAAACTTGACGTCGGGGATATCGCGCAAGTATGTGTCAAACGCCGCGGTCAATTGCGCCTCCGTGATCTCTGTGCCAAGCAGCCGCGCGAGCTCGTGCAGCGAGTAGGCGAACGTGCGGCGCACCTTCCAGAACGAGTCCTGGCTCAGCGCATCGAACGTCGCCGAGATCTTGTGCCACTCGCTCTGGCCGAGAATGCTCGCGATCGCCGGAAAATTGAACGCGCAGTGGAACCGCATGTCCACTTCGCCACTGCCGCCGAGCTGCGTGGACGCCACGTTGGTCGCCATGCCCAAAAAGTGCTGCAGCAGCTCGTCCGTGACGTCTTTGCGCTCGAGCGACGCGAGGAACGGGCCGAGACTCTGGTACGCCGCGAGTTTGACCCACCGCGAGCTGTCGCTCAGAAAGTGCTCGTACAGAGGGATCAGCAGCTCGCCGCGGTCCTCGGGCGCCAGCGACTGGGAGACGCTCACGAGCGACTCGACGCAGGCCTTGCGCACAGCCCAGATATCGTCGTGGGAGAGCTTCTGGAACGACGGCAGCAGCCGCTCGCGACTCACCTCCTGGCCGGCGGTCTTGCACACGTTCGCAAAGCTCTGGACCGTCGTCTTGCGCACGCGGAAGACCGGGTCTTCGGAGAGCGAGATGAGCTCGGGCACGCAAAACTGCTGGCAGAGCTCGGGTCCTAGATGCTCGGCGAGGCCGTGGTAGAGCGAGATGGCCGAGATGCGGAACTGCTCGTTGTCGTCGTCGTGCGCGAGTGGCAGCACGATCGTGAGGATGTGCTGGCCTTGGTCCTCGGGCTTGACAAGCGCCGCGAGCTCGACGAGGCTCTCGCTCGCGGCGCTGCGCACCTCGTGCTGCTTGTCGGACACGAGCTTGGCCACGAGCGGGATGATCTGGTCGAGCAGCACGCGGTAGCCATCACTGGTGCTGCTGCCGGCACTGCCGTCGCCGCCATTGCCGTTGCTCTCAGCCACGAGGAACCGGCACAGCGGCGGGAACTGGAGCGCCACGTGCTGGCGCACGACGTACTCGACGTCGCTGACCAGCGAGTCGAGCAGCGGCAGCAGCACGTCGCAAGTCTGCGCCAAGCCCACGTCGCGCGCCGTGTCGCTCAGCATCTTGACGTGAATCACGCGCTGGAGCGCGATGCTCGAGCACATGTACTTGGCCACGCGGTCGAGGTCGCTGAGCGAGTCATCGATCGCCAGGTCCTCAAAGGTCGGGCCGGCGCCACCGCCCGGCAGCAGCTCGTCGCCGTGGAGGTCGTCGTCGCCCTGTGGGGTGTAGCGGTCGTTCAGCATGGACAAAACCATCCGCAGGAGCAGTTAGCAACTACCCAAGGGGGAAAAGCGATGCGACAGGTACAAGAGGACGGAACCAAAAAACGCACCAGATCGTAGTCCATGGTGGACGCGTCGGTGGGCGGCGCGCGTCACCGATTCGGAGAGCGGAGAGCGCGGCGCGTGCAGGGAGCGCAGTCGCGGGCGTCGAGAGCGAGCGCGGCGCAAGATCCGCGCAGAGGCCGATGGAGTCCGGTGGGTCGACTCGCTTCCCCGACCCGCTTCCGGTTGTTCCGCGCATCCCTCGACGCATCGGCGGTGTGGAACAGGAACTTAAAACCTCAGGAGTGAGGTGGAATCGGTGGAGCTCCCTCGATAGAGTGACCTATTGCAGGCTAAGCTAATGACAACCAGATGGCTACAGGGGCACCAATGTCTGTGACCCTAAGATAGCTGCTCGAATACGGCCGGAGCGCAGGGCAAGAAGGCCGTGTTTCGTGAAAACCTCTCGCTCGCGCGCACATTTACTTCCAATCACTTAATACCCATGGCGACTGCCGCCGCGTCGTCACCACCGTCGCAATCGCTACCGATCGCCGACGTGCGCTACCTGTGGAGCGAGGTCGAGCGGCTCAAGTCCCAGGTCCACCACCTGCAGCAGTCGGAGCGCCAGACGCAGAAGACGCAGCAGCGCCTTGAGGCGTACGTCAGTTCATTCGTGACGCACGCACAGCTAGAGGCGGCGCTCTCCACCAAGATCTCCCAGTCCACCGTAGCGTCGTCGATCCAGAGTCTGCACGGCGAACTCGTGGGCCAGCTCGACAAGAAAGCCGACGTGGATGAGCTCCAGGTGCTGCAGAGCACAAAATTGGACATTTCGGTATACGAGTCGAGAACGCGGGACCTCAAGAAGTTCCGATCGGCGCTTGAGCAGAGCGTTCACGACCTGTTCGCTCAGTTCGCGCTTCAGATCGAAGCGCAGGTCAACGGGAAACTGTCTATCAAAGAGTTTGACCGCATCTTCAACCCGGAGGCCAGCGACCACAAGGCTGCGATCGAAACAGCAGCTGCGCGCATCGCGCACATGAACAGCCAGCTTGAGTCAGTCCAGGAGTACGTGCAATCGGACCACCAACGACAGCACAAGCTCGACGAACTCACCGCCGGGCTGCTCGACCTCACGCGCGAGCATAGCGCGTCGCGCAATTCGATCGGGCAGCTGCGCACGTCACTTGAGGCGGCGAAAGAGCAGGCGCACACCATCGCAGGCGACACGAACCGTGCGAGACTGGGTTTTGACGAGCTTGGCGCGCGGATAGGAGAGTTGCACTCCAAGGTCGACGCCGAGTTTACCAGGCAGCAGCAGCTCGTGAACACGATGCACAACGATGTGAGTGAGCTTACACGCTCGATCCAGCAGACCGCGCAGGCGCTCGCGCAGATCCAGCGATTCACGCAGAACACGCTGCTCAAAGACGTGGACACACGGCTCCAGCAGATCAACGACAAGATGCAGCACGCACTGGGCGACGCGCGAGAGCAGCAGCTCAAGTTGAAGAACCTGACCACGCAGCAGCTGAGCAAAGCGAGCGAGCGCGTGCTGCAGAGCATGGAGCGCCAGGCCGAGATGGAGGCTCGACTACGGAGCGTGGAGGCGACCGTCGCTCACGTTCGTGAAGACGTCGCGGCTGTCAAAGGTCCGTTGATGACAGCCGCGCGCAACCTCAGGGAAGAGAACGTGGCGATCCAGGAGGAGATCCGCCGCAGCCAGGACGAGTCGCGAGACATCTTGATTGACTACAAAGGCTTGCTCGAGAAAGACGCCGTCTCCTACGGCCACCCCGCGGTGGCCAATGGCGGATCGTTGACGTCTCGCCCATCTTCGTTTTCGGCAGCCGCTGTGAGCAGGAAGCACCGGCAGCAGCAAATCCATGCTCTCACGGCGCGCTTCCCAGTGGGTTCTCGCTCTTGCAGCAGCAACAATGTGGCGGAGCGGCCGCAAACGTCCCACGGCCGCCTTGATAATGAGATGCCGAAGAGTCGCTTGCGAGCGCGGACAGCGGGTGACAACACATCCGCAACGGACGAACCACCAGACTGCGTGGCTTCAACTCCAAGTGGACCAACTCCGCAACGCCCCAAATCTGAAGCGGGCCCACGGCCGAAGCCGAGTCTTCTGTACACCCTCGGAGCCATGGGCAGCAGCGCAGTGGAAGCGTTGCATACTGTCGCGCCGTTAGACGAGGGCGAGCTGTTTACATTTCCGTCGACGGCGCATTTCGTCGCCAACCGAGCGCCGCAGGACACTCAATCGTCGTGACCCGGAGCAAGAAAACATTGGGGTTTGTTTTATTGTGTGCACTTTCTATTTTCAACGGCTTGTTTGGACGGTGTCAAGGGAATCAACACAGTCAGTTGGCCAAGCCGAACCCCCAGGCCACTGCTGCCTCTCATCATTGACTGGTCGATCGCCAGGGACGCCTCGCCTGGGTGGCACCTGCTTATGGTAGTCGCACCGAGATCTTGTCGGCCTTGAGCTGGTCCTTTACCTCCTGGATCGACACTTCTTTCCTGTGGAAGATGCCCGCGGCGAGCGCGGCGTCGCAGTTGGTCTTCTCAAACACTTCGGTAAAGTGCACGGCCTTGCCGGCGCCGCTCGACGCGATCACGGGGATTGTCACGGCATTCTTCACCAGCGACACGAGCTGGAGGTCGTAGCCGTCCTTCTGGCCGTCCATGTCCACGCAGTTGAGCAGGATCTCGCCGGCGCCGAGCGCCTCGCAGGCCTTGGCGACCTGGACAGCGTCAATGTCGCGCGTCTCACGGCCGCCCTTGACCGTCGCCTGATACCAGCAGAAGAGCTCGCCGTTGGGTCCTGGCTTGTCGAGCTTGACCACCGCATGCTTGCTCGCGGCCTCGTCCTCCTGCGAGGCCACGTACATGCGGCGCGGGTCGAGCGAGACCACCACGGCCTGCTTGCCGTACACGTTGGAGATCTGCTCGATCGCGCTGTCGCCCGAGCCCTGACCACCAGCTGCGTAGAAGGCCTCGGCAGCAAGCACGGCGTCACTGCCGATCGAGACCTTATCGGCGCCCGCGCGGAAGTAGCGTGCCGCCACGTCCAGCGCCGAGTACTTGCGCTGCTGGTCGTCCACGTACTCGCGGATACCGCCGCCCACCGTGAGCGGCACAAACACCTTCTCGGAGCTGGCCTCCAGCACCTGAAGCATGGGCATGTCGCCGATCGGCTGCTCGCGGAAGCTCGTAATGTTGAGGAACGCGACTTCGTCCGCGCCTTCTTGGTAGTAGCGCGTGCACAGATCCACGGGCAGCCCCATGTTGCGCACGTCGCCGCCGTCGGTCGAGCTCTCGCGGACGTCGTACTGGTCGCCCTTGGTCACGACGAGGTCGCCGTCGTCATTCGAGCGCACGTCGAGGCATCTGTATCCCCCCACCACATGCACACACACACACACCACAAACAGCGCATTAGCCCACTTTACGGAGGAATACACTCTGCCACAATACAGCAAGCAGGACGTACGCTATAACGCGCTTGGAGAGCACGGTGGGCGGCTGTGTCTTGGCCTCGGGCACTTGGTCGTCGTGGTCGACCATGTAGCTCAGGTTCTCGAGGAAACCTTTGATGATCGAGATGCCGATGGTGCCGCTCTTCTCCGGGTGAAACTGCGTGGCCATGACATTGCCTTTCTGCACCGAGCTGACGAACTCGAGGTCGCCGTAGTTCGTGGTCGTGAGCACCCACGGCGCATTCTCGGGCGAGCGCGTGGCGCGGAACGAGTGCACAAAGTACAATTTGGTGGCGTCGAACTCCTCGGCGCGCGGCAGGTGCGAGAAGAGCGCCGACTTTTTCCAGACCGTGATGCCGTTCCAGCCGATGTGGGGCACGGCCACCGTGTCGGTCGGGAAAACGGTCACAATGCCCGGGATCACGCCCAGGCCGGGCAGCTCCGGGCACTCTTCGCTGCCTTCAAAGAGCGTCTGCATGCCCAGACAGATGCCCAGGAACGGACGGTTCTGCTGCAGGTACTCGCGCAGCACGTCCGTGTAAGCGGTGGCGTTGAGGAACTCCATGGCCTTGCGGAAGTGGCCGACGCCCGGGAAGATGAGCACCTCGGCATTGCGGATGTCGTCCGCGTTCTCCACGTCTTTGTACGTGTGGCCGGCCGCGTGGATCGCGTTCTTGACGCTGCGCACGTTGCCGGCGCCGTAGTCCAGCACTGTCACCTGCACCATGATCCTGAACTTGGTAAATGGCCGTCAGCGACAAGGAGCTCCACCTTCAAAATGGAAGGCCGCGGATACCATCAACCGCTCGACACTGACTAATCAACCGTTCGGATTGGTTTTTAATCGCTCTTATCAGAAGCTCATTGGATATAAATGGCTGGAAAATTCTCCTGGGTGGGGGCAATGAAACATGACCAAATGGAGAATTCTCATAATTTACGGAAACGATGAGACCGGTTCTTACGCCATTCAATGTGCCGATCCACGGGGGTATTGTCGGGGAACTCGCCGTAGCTGCGGCAGATCGCGCCGCGTGCAGCCGACAGCTCCACATCCACATGCACTCGGCCGCCTCCGCGCTCGAGGTCCAGTTGTAGCACCACGTCCAGCAGCCCGTGGCTCGCGCCGGACACCAACAGCGCGGCGTCGCGCAGGTCGTCGGGCGACGCGCCGACCAGCACGCGCGAGAACTCGCTCATGTCGATGCGCTCGACGTCGCCGTTCTGGGACGCCGAGCTGATCAGACCCGCCAGAGGACCCAGCGTCTGGATCGGTAGCGTTGGACAAACGACACGGCGCCCGGGTGGAGCACGTGTTTGCCGAACTCGAGCAGGTAGTCGACCGAGCCACGCGCCTTGTCGCTCAGCGTGAGCACGACTGCTATCATGGCCACATGGCCCGGCGAACTGACTGGAAGAAGCAGCGCGACAGCGCCACCCGTATGATCAACCGTCACGCACGTGCATACCGTCAGCTTGGTGCCCTCGCGCTCACGGACCGCGATCAAATACTCGAGCGCGCGCATCTGGTTGGCTTGACGAGCTCGGGGGAAACCATGAAGCTGAGCTCCCCAACGATCGGTGGCGTCAGCAGGTAGCGCTGCGCCATCAAAAACTCGGCCACTTCGACCTGGTCGTGCAGGAGAACGTCTTCTACGAGCTCCATCGTGTATCGCACCTTGCGCTCATTGACCAGCCACTCGACGACCGCCAAGTGGCCGGCAAACGCCGCAGTCTGGAGCGCGTGCGGCGGATGGTAATTGGTGCGCGGCAAGTGCTCAAACAGGAGCCGTACAACCTCGAGCCGCCCACGCTCGCACGCCGCTGCCGTCGTGCCGTGCGGGATTATGCCCAGCCGCCACTCGAAAAGCCATACGAGCACGCTCATGTGGCCGCCCTTGACTGCCTCGATGCAGTTAATCTCGCGCAGTAGGCTGCGCACATGCACGGGAAACTGTCCCTGAAGCCACTCGAGCACATGCAGCTGCCCAGCGGTCGTGCAAGCGCGGATGTTGAGCGACGTGCGCGACATGGCTACGTCCACCTCTTGCTGTGCGAAGTAGAGCCAGATGCACTGTATACGCGCCGCGATGCATGAGAGTGAGAGGCAGGATCGACGTCGCAGGCAGAGGGTTCCGCTTGCGGCATCGAATGCGAGCAGCGCATCCATATGGGCCAGTCGCCATGCAGTTGGTGGTGTACCCTCGCAGCAGCAGCAACTTGGTCGGATACTGGTGTCGTGCAGCGGCTGACGGTATCATGTCGTCCTGAACACGGATTCTCAAGCACATATTTTCTAAAGTGAATTGTGCTCGTCAGG
>JAADWZ010000563.1:0-19080 GCA_023336445.1 Pythium dissimile
GATTGCATGCGTCCACGCAGGACTGATACGTGACCACTCTTCCGTCTGACTCCAGCTTGTCTCGGAGTTCCGCGGGGCTCGCTCCGCGTCCGTTGTCGATCACAAACTGCCGCACAAATTCGAGCTGGGCCACGTATGACGCCTTCGATGCTCGACTAGCGTCATAAGACGCTAGATGGACCGCTGTCACGTCGCACGCGTGAGCCACGAAGGTATGCTGTGGCTGAAAGCCCCTCCCATACGCGAAGGTAACAGCAAAACTGCAGTCCGCATGGACGCATGTCGCTCTGAAGCACCTGTGGTCGCTTGATTTGACTCGGAAAGCCCGCCCAAGCTTCTCATTGTATTCGATCACTGCTTTCGACACGTCATCACGGCTTGAGTAGACGCGTGAATTGAAAAATGCAGGGTTTAGCCATCCGCGTAGTCACCAAGGGATCCGTCGTTACTCGAGCCTTGTGTCTGTGCGACGTAGTCGCCTTCGATCGGCGCGCTGGTCACCATGGCGGAAGCCGAAACAATCTCTTTTCGTGCGGAGTGGTTGGTGGGTCACAGAGGCCAATCACCAAACTATCCACTCCTCTTGTCCATAAATATCCTCAGAGAGCCATATCTATCTGTACTATATTAGTGCATTTAAATTAATATAGGACTATACTAGTTCTGCCTAGATTGGTTTAAATCCAGTACACCTGTCACTGTATTGGGTTTTCCTCCAGTAAGCCTCAATTTGTGAAAGCGCAACTGTCTAAAGACTGGGTGACCCAACACGAAATTATTCATGTCCAATACCAACACCGAGCTTCCAGATGGGCGCGTCAAGGGGGAGTCGTCAAGGGGGAGTACCAGCGAATACCTCTATGTGCCGCTGCCCCCGAGAGTGTGCCTGAAAGAGTGTGGCAGCTTGGGCCGACCCCCCGCCGGAGCAGGTTTCGTCGAGACTGCTGGCTGGTCAGCAAATTGGAGACTGAGGCCGGCAGTCTGCCACCTCGTGTTGTGTGGAGGAATGGACACTCTTATCGTATTCTCTCGCCTATTCCACTAGTGTTCTCTGGTCAAGAGAAGCAGCTCAAAGTCTCTATCGAAATTAGCTCCCTGTCAGAAAATTGCTTCTCTCGTGGAACATGAAATACTGTACAGTACCAAATTGTAGAATTCGTATTCTACAACCTGTTTGTGTAAAATACACGGCGATGGTATAGATTCCATATATTCGAGACTTTGCTGGTACAGAACCCATATATTTCAAGGCAAGTTTGGTCTGAGGGCCGAGTTGGTATATTTTCCATAGTTTCTGAAAGTTTGGTATAGAGATTATATATATTTTGGAAAGTGGTAGAAAATCTCCATGTTTCCTTTTTTTAATGTAAACAAGTTCTTTTGTGAGAAAAATCAGGATTAAGATGGGATACTATTGATACAGTACATCTCTGGATGTTGGGTAGAGATTGTTTACGCGCCCATGCCAGTCGCTGGCGCCAATTCAATTCGTCAGTGCAGCATGGCGAGTCACTGACCCCGTGATCCGGTGCAGCGCTGGATGGTTTTCGAATCTTCGTTTTTTTCGTCAATCGTGCCCAATATCCGGTTGGTGGCACAAGATACAATACAATCGAGGGGGGCGGGTGGGTTTGCCGGGTGACGCGCCGAGAGACGATTGACCGGCTCACCCTTGGTGTGCGGCGTCAAAGGCGTTGACTAACTATGAGTTTGGACCTCTTCGACCCAAAAAGGGTCCACTTAGAGTCGGTGAAGCTGACGAATTCGCCGAGGGATTGGATAGGACGAGTCAGTAGTGACGCTCCGGACTGGAGTCCAGTTTCATCCTTCGAATTATCCACCTCCACGTGGAGACGAAGCAGTGTTGGGTGCTTGCCCGTGTCACCAAACCGTGTGGTCCAAACGCAGGGTTGACGACGTCTAACTTTTGCAGACGCCAATTTTGCCACAGTGGCATCCAGGGTGGCGTTGGTTGTACAATACCTAATCCTAGGTATTAATCAGACTGAACCGCATCCATTCCAACTCGGTTCACGAAGCTCGGCACTGCACACTGTACACGGTGGAGCCTTAACAAGAAAGCAGTGTCGATCGATTGCCGAGACACTCGCAGCGAACAACAGCTCAACTTGGGTCGTCCAGACTGGGTCTGGCAGAATAAGTATCCGCGAATACTTTATAAGAAAACTATTCTGTGAACAATTGCACACTGTAAATGTGCACTGGTTCGCGTGCATGGCCGTGAGGCAGCAACGGCCGCTCACATCGATCTGGACTGCAGTACAGCACTGTACTCACGCTGCGGAGCTGGGGTCGCATGCGATGACGTAACGGATAGCAAGCACGTGTGTCGCCGCCTCCTTGTTGCATCAACACTGGATAGGAAGGACAATTTACCCATAGTCAGGGACCGCCCGCCCTGGGTTGCTAAGTGGCTAGTAGTGGTCACTACTACATGGATAAAGTAATTGCTCCCGCTCTCTGCAGAGGGTACATACATCCAGTCCGAAGTGTGAAGTGTGAAGGATACCGTTGGGCGGTTTGCGTGAATTGGGACGAAGCAATAATACCTCTGTAGTACAAACCGAGCAATACCGTACATGCCCACTGCCATGTGAGCAAGTCGTTCGGCTCCCTTGCTGTACGAAGTTTGACGATAGCGCCAAGTAACTGGATGCAGAATGCAGAATTTCGGTTGAAAGTCTAGGTAGAGAGCGAATGAATAAGAGATCTTGCACTTATAAACCCCCATCCACGTTCAATTGAAGTGGTTGAGGCCCAGAAAAATATATCTTATGGCTCCACTGTACGAAGGAACTCAGGGTGAATTCGTGGAATACCGACGACATAGAGATTGAACACCACGCCATCACTTTTCTAATTCAAATAGACTGGCTCGTACTTCATCGTTGGCGGATTCATCACCAGACACTTTCTAGGATGGTGCAGCCAGGCTGCGTCCAGGGCGGAAAGTTCAACTGAGTGGGACGAGACACTCGATCCGATTCATGCACCGAGTCTGCCTGCCTGTTCTCCTTGCGCTGATCAGCTCAGTTTTTACTTTGCTCCAGTCCCCACAACATCCAGAGGGTGCGCCCGTAATTCCCGATGCCGCTCTATTCCAGTCCATACGCAAAGCTGGAGATGACCTCGCCCGAGAAAGAGCAGCTCCACGCCATCGCGATGGACCTCGTCGGCCAGGGGCAGCTTCAGTACGAGCGCTACGTGTGGGAGGACTGCTGCGTGCTGGACCCGCAGCGGTGGAAGCAGGTACGAGAATGCGAGGACCTGCGCGTCTACCTGGACACCCAGCCACGCGAGGCCGCCGTCGGGAACAAGGTGATCCACGGGCTGCTTCAAGTCGGCTCGGTGGTCGGCACACTGGGCGACGCCATGTTCGGCGAGCTAGCCCCCACCACGGATGCGATGCGCGTCAGGACAGCCTACACGGGGGATACGCTCATTGACTGCGCCGTGCTTGAGACAATCGTGGAGCCCACGGTAGACCAGCCTTTCCAGTCGATGAGCGTGCGCTGGTTCGTCAAAGCCGTGCCGCTCCACATACGCTTGATGACCAAGCACATTGACAATGTCCTTCTCGAAGCAACAGGCACCAAGCTCCTACACAACGGCGAACAGATCGGCTACCGGCTTATGCACTCGATTTCGTCGCCCAAGACCCCGAAACTGCCACAGTACGAACGCGACAATCTCTCGATCTGTGCAATCTGGCGCCAAGTGGCGCCGCAGCGCGTGCAGCTCTACATGGTCACCTACACTGAGATGATGCAGCCGGCGTTTGTTGTACCCATGGCGATTAAGTCGGTGGCCGAGGCTATGCTCTCCGTCCACAAAGTGATCGAGTGCGCGCGGCTCAAGAAGTTGGCGTCGCTTGTGCAGAGCAAAGCCCTGCGGGAGCAGCGAGAGCCGAGCAGCGACGCTCGTTTCGACCGAGGCGACTGCTCGGTGTGTGGAACTGTTACGCCGCGCTGCCCGCGTCAACGTGCCACGCACGTGGCGTGTGCTGCATGTCTGAAGACCGCATGCAGCGCGTGTTGCTCCAAGCGGACGATCTACATGGTCAGTCCGGATGGCCAATTGGGCAAGCTCAAGATGCGCTTCTGTCTGACGTGTGTGGCATCTGCCGCGCTGCTGGATGCGGCCAGGGTGGCTCAAGAAGAGCTGATGCATGGCCATCAAAAAAGAAGTGGTCTGTCGCTCAGAGCCCTCCGTGCCATGACGTTGTCGTCTTCGGAAGAGCAGCATTCGGAGGTGCGATCCCAACCTGTCACTTCAAGTTAGGGGCCAAAACCCTTTTTTACGTAAACATATCATGTTTAGGATATTTTTCGGAATCAAGTCGTGGAAATAGGATGTGGAAATCATGTTTCTAGAGCGTGATATTTTAGATATTGAGAACGTAGACATGAGAAATTTCACTGAAGTGAAGTGCTCGACGTGAGCAGGCAAACACTTACACCGAGGTCATGCGGAACAGCGCACTGGCCCAGAGTCCATTGTCGAATTGCCTCTGCCTACTTGACCCGGAGTAGCAAGACGGATGCTGGCGTAGGCTTGGGTCTTTTGTACGTTGCAGCATTAGTGCTGGTCGCAATTTGTGCTGGAACGACGAAATTCAGGTGTGCGCTTTCAGGACAAGAGTCACTCGTGGAGACCCGCCGGTGTACAGTGTACAGTGCAGTACACCGCCGGCTCGACCCAACAAAAAATGTGCGTGTCAGTCAACAGTGGGTGTCAAATCAGCTCGTTCACGTAAAAAGTCTAGCTGGTAGTCCACGGTATTGGTGTCAATCGATACTACGTAGTAGTTTTCTCGTTTGCGTGGTCGAGTCGACCGTCGACGTCCTGTCTTGAGCGACAGTGCTGTCAACTCTGGGACCACAGAATCTGTGGTAGGGATGTTTTTGAACGAATTTAGAGTTTCCATAAATGTTTCTGGATCCCTACCAATCCCTTCCAAAATGCAAAAGTCTGCAAAAGTCCATCACCTGTTTGCCGCTTTGGACGATCCAATCATTGGTTTTAAAGCACCGAGCCAGCCAAGCAAGAGTTTTGAAGGCTTTGGAAACGTCTAATTCAAAGCAACTACCAGTCAATCAAAACTTTGCAGACTTGGGAACTTCTGATTCATTCATGAGACACCCGCGCCCCAATCCAGTCGGCGGATGACAGGACATGGATATCCTGCTGCATTTGAGGACACGCGTGAACCGCGGTCGTATCACGCTTCTCGATGAGCTGCAGCCCGAGAGAACGCCGTGGTTCTCGCTGGCCTCGCGGTGGCACTTACTCTTTCGTTGATGCGATGGGGTCCCAGCGGCATCGACCACGGGCGTCGGTTAGTACGTAGTGCTCGCCAACGCAAAATTGAACTACACCCCCTTCTAGATGTGATCCTCTCACGAGTTTTGGGTTCAAAGTAGCACTCGACGCCTGTTGCGTCACCTACAACCCGGCTCGCGACGCCGTCGTCTGACAGCGTGGTTGACATCCAGGTATCAGGTGGTTTCGCTGCCAAGTCGTGCCGGCGCGTCGCCACCACCGCCGAATTCCATGACGAGGTGCGTGGTGTCGTGCTCGACGTACGGTTGGCCGCCATGGTCCGCGAGGTTGCGGCCATGTGGATGTCGCAGATCAGATCGTCCGAGGGCGGCGCGTGAGCGCCGCAGCTCGCGAGCCGTGGCGACTTGCTCAGAACAATTCACGGACCACTCGGGTCGCGCAGCCTCGCGCGGAAGAGCTGCACGCTGGGCATGTTGATGCGTGGCATGGTGTTGACCGCGAGCGATGCAACGAATTCCGGAGGCAGACGGCGGCGCTGTGACGGTAAGGACGGGATGAACAGTGTGTCATGTGGCAAAATTTGTGACCTCATTGTCGTATTCTTGTACGAGTGTAGCAGCCCGGAGCTCCTGACGCACTTTCATGACGTCGCGGCCACAAAAACTGCGTCTATCGTGCTCGGCAGCGGTGCTCCTCTCTCATGCTGGCTTCGACGCAGTACAAATACGCCGTCAGCATCACCAGTTGTGAACGCCTGAAAGCGGCGACGTTGGGACGTGTCTGCGTACACGTAGCTGTGCTCCAAAAACGCGCATATGAGTACCAAGGACGGAGCGCGAGTGAAGAACCGTGAGAAGTTCGCGATGATCTGTGAATTCTACTAGTTGTCAGGTGTGAAAGAAACAATACTGTTGCAAAAACGAAGACAATTAGACCGCTTCGCTTTTCACCACCAGCACGAAGCTCGTTCAGTATTACTCGAAATGTATCGAGTAGGCCGGTGCGATCACGCACGAATCGTGAAAGTTGGACGCAGTTGGAGTGAACTATCTTGAGCGTCTCGTGAGCAAATAGGTTCTTCATCAGCACGTTCAACACGTGAGCAGCACAACCGCCACCAACGATCACAAGGCATGACAGTCTGCTCCAAACTCCCTTCACGTTGCTGGCCTTTTCAGTGACGATGCCGACAACGCGAGCTGACGTCAGGTTCTAGATATTGTAATAGGCCCTCAAATGGCCATTACATAGAGGTAGATGCGTGTGGTACACACACCTCACAGTGCGCCATGAGTGACTATTACATCGGATACCGGTAATACCGCCGATACCCATGTGCACAGGTGACGTCATCGGATGATGTCACGACCATTCCGGCACAGACAGTTGGTGTATTATGCAGCAATCACCACCTGAGTAATCATGTGCGGAATGATGGTTCCTGCATTTGGGAACTGGACTGGTGACGCGACCGACGCGACAGCCAGGTTCATGTGAGTGGCGGAGCCAATCACATCACAGAGAACCTTCCTACCAGACTTCAAGTTCAAGGTCTCTGGGTTGAACCTCGGAGTACTCAAGATTATATATATCAGGATCGTAGGTTTTATATGTAGGAGCAAGGTTTTACGAGTAAAACCTCTAGGAGCCCTTCGGGTGCATTTAGGAGCAGCGGCAGGAACCATGACTGCATCTCTAATCAGTTGCAATTTTACCTTTCACCACTCAAGTTGCCTCCTCTTCCCTCCAAGTCATCGCTCGTCTCGAAGCCCAAGGCCCGAGACTCAAGATTACCAAGCCCAAGCATCGGCTCACACTTCTGTGCGAGTTCCGTTTGCTTACGCTTCCCCACAGTCAGATCCACACAGCTCTTCGCCTTTGCGATAGTTGAGTTGGACTGAGTCCCGTTACAGATATGCTGTCAAATTTCTGATGTTTGTGCCTCTGAACCGGAAGCCCACGACGACCAGAACAACGAGGGCATTCCTGGGGCGACCAACTAGAAGTTCACGATCTTGACGCAATTCGGATCCGTCCATCCATCAGTCACAATCGAGACAAACAATTGCAGGTTGATCCTGGCAATGACGCGCTTTCGCATCGCTTTGACGGCATCTTCAAGCAGCGCTTGGGCGAGATACTGGCGTGGGGGGACTTTCACGCCTGGCGCCAACTTGCGGAAAAAATCCTTAAACGCGAGCAACTCAAGAATGGTGAAAGGAAGGGCACACATGACGACGACCTCGACAACCATCGAATTGAACGTAGCTTCATCAATGAGCGATTCGGTCAGCTTCGAGGCCGGGTCGTGGATCTCCGTGTAGATTGCGGGGACATGAGATGGCTTGGGCTCACTTTTTGGCTGGCTGAGCTTGAACTTGATGTAGGCCGGAATTTGCTTCCAATTGCGCACAAGGTGGGTGACCATCTTTCCACCAGGCTTGGGGTTGTTCACGTTCGAGCGAACAGTACTCGCAGACAGCAATCTGCTTTTCGCCGGCTTTGATCTCCGCAAAGTGCTCACATGTCTCGCTCTGGGGTTGGTCCTGCTTTACTTGAGCGTGAGCGTGAGCTTGAGCCGGCGATGGCCGTCATAGTGATCTCCGTGGGGCCGATGGCGTCGTTGTGCCGCGTGGAACATCGGGACGTATCACGGGGCAATAGGCTTCGGCTCGAAGGCGTGCTAACGACCTGCGAGGTGTGTCCTCGGCTTCTTGAAGCAATGCGTTCTTCGAACCGGCATCAATGCAGAGTCGATGGGGTGGCAAGGGGGCGACGCTCCTGGCCGTCTCTGCTGCCATCAACATGGAGGATCTCTGGATCGACTAGGGATCACCAGTCGATGGTGTGCTCAGAAGGCGGTCGGTTCGAGCGAGAGGCTCTCGGTCGCCATCTCCCGAGCGAAACAGGGTGAGCTCAATGCTGAGAGAATGCGATTGACCGAAGGAACACTTGAAGAGCACCGCCACTGGAGACTTCCGTCAGATTCAGAGTCTCGCACCGGGACTGGCAGATGCATACGGATCGCCGGCCGCGGTCCACGATCCTACTCACTTCAAGGGCAGATGAAGCTGCGTCACTTACACGCATCATAGGAAGGATATGATTGGCTCATATGGTGTGCAGACAACCAATTGGAGTTTTGCAGACTTTTGCAGACTTCTGAATCGTTTGGGAAACTTTTGGACGTTTTGGACATTCAGAAGTCTCCCATTCCAGAAACATCCCTACAGCTTCAGGGTGAGTCGCAGGCAGGATCCAGATTATTAGGCTCGCTTGCGTGCGTCTAGTTAGACACGTCAGCGGCGCCACAGTGGGATTTTATAATGGGAAAGGCCGGCCCTAAAATCTGAAATGCGTCGAATCTTTGCCAATTTGCCACGGCATTTCGCTGTGACGCTACCGGTGCAGAATCAAATCTCAAGTGATGGACTGCCTGAAATCAATCAAATGGGTTATTCTTCGCAACCCTCATTGATGATACCGTCACAACAGACACGCACGTGCGTCTCCCGTCTCAATGACTGACCTTTTCTCCAAACTGGAGTCCACTGGACTAATCTATGCTAGGGAAGAGGAGGAGGACCCTTTCGCGTTCTGGGACTGGAAGGGACAGTTTACTGGACTGTTTCACTGCTGTACAGCGCACAGTGGTCCGAGGCATCGGCTCCAGTCCTGTCATTCGTATGTACTGTACTAGGGCGTTCCGCAAAATTGATTGTTCGGTGTAAGGCGAGTCTCGGCGTGACGAGTTCGTTCTCCATTCCACACGTTTCCTCTCCTCCACAGCCACCAATGCCGCTGTTCACGAGTCCGTTCCCCAAGCTGGCGATGCCCCCCGCCGAGAAGCAGCAGCTCGTCGCCACGGCCACTGAGCTGCTGGAGAAGGCGCAGACCCGCTTCGAGCGGTACCTGGGCGAGGAGAAGAGCAAGATCGACACGTCGCGGTGGTCGCTCGTGCGCGAGCGCGAGCAGGTCCGCGTCTACCACGACCGACGGCAGCGCGTCGGGGCGGACACGAACGACCTGCACGCGTTTCTCACGGTCGGTTCGCTGGTCGGCACTTTGGACGACGCGATGTACGGCGAGCTCAACCACACTACGGACGCCATGCGCGTGAAAACCGCCTACGTGAAAGACACGCTGGTGGACAGCGCCGTGCTGGAGACAATCCAGGAGCCCACACTCGCCGATCCGTTCCAGTCCATGACGCTGCGCTGGTTCGCGATCGAGGTGCCGCTCCACGTGCGCCTACTGGCCAGGCACCACGACGACGTGTACCTCGAAGCGACCGGCGTGCGCCAGCTTTCGACCGGCGAACGATTCGGCTTTCGGCTCATGCACTCGATCGCCACGCCGCGCGCGCCCAAGCTGCCGCAGTTCGACCGCGACAGTCTGTCGGTCTGCACGCTCTGGCGCCAGCTGGATCTGCAGCGCGTGCAGGTGTACAGCACCGCGTACATCGCGCTCAACGAGATGGCGTTCGTCGTGCCCATGGCGGTCAAATCGCTCGGCAACACGCTGTCGTCACTGCACAGGATGGTCGAGTGCGCGCAGCTCAAGAAGCTCGCGAGCCTCGTGCACAGTAAAGGCGCGCTGCTGCTGCTCCAGCGCGAGCAGACGGGCAGCCACGACCAAGGCTGCGCCGTGTGCGGCTCCCAGTCACGGTCCGCGCGGAAAGGCATCAAGTCGTGTTGCGCGATCTGCGCCAAGACCACGTGCGGCGCTTGCCGCCAGAAAAAGAAGATTTTCATGATCAGTCCGGACCGCCAACTGTTGGCGTTGAAGATGCGCTTCTGCCTGCCGTGCATCGCGTCGGCCTCGCTGCTGGACGCGGCCGCGGTGGCACGGGACGAGCTCAACAGCGCGGGGAATCTGTCCACGTCCAGCGGAAGTTTTCTGATGCCGCAGAGCCTGAGCCGCACCGAGTCCTCGTCGTCGTCCTCGTCGAGCGACGTGATCTCGAGCAATAGCAACGAGACGTCGATCTCGTCCACTTCAAGTTGAAACAATTAAGTTAATTGGGGCTGCCCCAGTCAAGCTGGTGCATGAACGTTGCAACAGTGTAGCACTGATTTTTTAAAACAACTGAATCTCCGAGGCAACCGGAGCAGGTTTGGTCGACAAAAAAAAAAATCTGGAGAAAAGAGCACTCTCGATATCGCATGCTCGAAAACACATTCCGTTTGTTGTAGTTTTGGCCTACCTAGTGCATGGTTGTTCTCCGTTTGACTAGGAGAACAGCTTTAAATAAACTCAAGTGTCTGCAAACTAGAACTATTTCAACAACAAAAATCTTGATCGATTTTTTCCCGTTTTTTCATGAGCTCTTTTGAGATTTTGATGTTTCAAAATCGGTATTTGGTCATCCAGTATAAGAAGAGCATTACGGTTTCTGCTGTTTATACTGTGGGTTCAGGGGACAGCTTCAATCGTTCAGCAAGTGCATACAGTACATACAGTAGGCTAGGCGAAACGGCCTGGGTACCTGCGGGTTTGACTTCCCTCGCCTGAACACAGTTTAAGGTCTTACTGGTACACCAATCGCCGTATTCAGTCAAAGTGTGGAAATAGTCTGATCCAGACCAGAGTAATTGTGGGGGATCCTCTTTGGCCCAAAATTCTGTCGTTCACGAATGGGGTCTGATCGGATGTGTAAACATACTAGTACATGGGGAAATTTCAACGGAAAGCGCGATTCGAGGTGCCAATTTTCACCATTTTTTTTAGCGATGGAGCTTCGACCCACTTTCCTCGACGATGCTGCTGTAGACCCCACCGCTTTAGCGACTGAGGGAGGCACAGTCACACGTTTTGTGGCGAGTGTGTCACAGAAGGATACGCGTCCCTCGTTCTCTGCGTTTCTTGCGCGAGCAGCCACAACGGGGCGCTTAAGCGTAGCCAACACCACTAAGCCTACAAAAAGCTACCACCGTGAGACTGAAGACCATCACAATTGTCGACCTGACTTGCGTCGGAGAACCGGTGTCACGGATCCAACATCCGTGATTCCTGATTTGGCAGCTTGTTTACGATATTACTGTTTACGATTTCTTGTTTACGCTAGACATGGTTTACAGCTGGCCTGGTTTACGGTTATGACATTGTTTCCGGCCAAGATAGCCATGTTGGAGTAGGCAGGCAGCGGCAGGTAAAAATTAATCAAAATGGAACACAGTTTGCTTTTTGCCATCGAGTACGGAGGCCACTCTCTTACAACCGGCGAGCGATCGGTTTATACCGGTGAGCTGGTTGCGGGGAGAGCAAGCAGAGTTCAGTCCTTCCGACGAAGAATCAAAAGTTGACGGCCCAGACGAAGGGAAGACGGCATTGGTGTAGCGGGTCAGGATATACCGACGCATCTTCTCATGGGATTTTGACAACACAACTCACTATGCGATCAGATCACGACCACTACCACCCTACATAGTCTGACGCAGATTAAATGTCATGGTTGGTGTAGTGTCCTTGAGGACAGCAAGTTCGCCAGTGCACGGCTGTGATGCCCGACAGTACAAGTACACAAGCAATGCGCTAACCAATCTCTTTCAAGCACTCCAAGATAATGGTCTGCCCTAGGTCAGACTATTCGGCTGATGAGCGCCTTTCAACTGCAAAACTGCAGACTATTGATGCCGTGATCGGAGTACAGGTGTACACGTACTGATCATTTCAGACAGTACACCAAGAATTCTCAGTGAATCTATAGCGTCAGCACATTTGTACAGTAGTGTACACTGAGGTCGCTTCTCGCGAGCCGAAATGTTTAGCTCACGAGGCACACATATGTGCCGTAACGCTCCATCTAGTTCGTGAAATGTCATCATTCACAGCCAACTTGGGACTTCCCTGCCAAGGCACAACTCATCTTTATTAGGTGAGCACCACCCGCCAGTTTGTTGGACACAAGCATCTTTTCTGGACAAGTTTCCAGAAAGCAAGCCGAAGTGGATAGACGTACAGTGGTATAATAGTCCCGTACACAGTTGGAGCATCTTGGGCCAGGCACTGAAAACGAGCGCCTTCATCGAAACTACTGCGATACCAATCTGGGGAACAGGCCAACCCACTTGAGGATTGGCAGCCTCCCACGCCAACTGCGCCATGCCGCTCTTCACCAGTCCATTCCTCAAGCTCAACATGTCGCTCCACGAGAAGGAGCAGCTCCACGCCACATCCATGGAGTTGCTCGACCAGGCGCGCATCCGCTACGAGCGCTACGCTGGAGAAGACAAGCGCCGGATCGACAGCGCGCGGTGGTCACTGGTCAAGGAGCGCGAAGGAATCAGCGTGTACCACGACCAGCGGCTGCGCCTCGGTGCGACCAACAAGGACATGCACTCGCTACTAACTGTGGGCACGCTGGTCGGGAAGCTGGACGACGCTATGTACGGAGAGCTCAACCACACAAGCGAGACCATGCGCATCAAGACCGCATACATGAAGGACACGATGGTGGATTGTGCCGTGCTCGAGACCATCCAGGAGCCAACAGCGGACGAGCCGTTCCAGTCGTTGACAGTGCGGTGGTTTGTCAAAGGCGTGTCGCCGTTTCTGCGCTTGGTCACCAAACACCACGACATGGTGTTTTTAGAAGCCTCGGGCATCTCGCAGCTCTCGAACGGCGAATCCGTTGGCTACCACATCAAACACTCGCTCTCGTCGCCCAAGACCCCCAAACTCTCGCAATATGTACGCAGTAACATGTCGATCTGCATGATCTGGCACCAAGTGGACGCCAAGCGCGTGCAGGTGTACAGCGTCTCGCACTTCGAGATCGTTGAGGGCTCGCTTGTGCTGCCCATAGCGCTCAAATCCATCGCGGAGGCGCTGCTCTCGAGCCAGAACGTGATCGAGTGCGCACAGCTCAAGAAGCTCACGAGTCTCGTGCAACGCAAGGCTGCGCTGATCCGCGAACGGGAAACCACCAGCGGCCACTACGACAAGGGTTGCACTGTGTGTGGCTCGCAGTCGCAATCGGCGCGGAAAGGGATCCAGTCGTGTTGTGCGATCTGTGGCACCACCACATGCAATTCGTGTCGACAGAAGCGGGAGATCTTCGTGATCAGTCCGGATCGTCAACTGTTACCACTGAAAATGCGCTTCTGCCTGCCGTGCATCACCTCGACCTCGTTGTTGGACTCGGTGGCAGTGGCACGAGACGAGCTGAGCGGCGCGGGGAAGCCTCAACCGTCGTCCAGCAGCAGCTTTCTGATGCTGCCTGGGCTGAGCCACATGGCGTCGTCGTCCTCGTCCTCGTCGAGCGGCGCGTTCTTGAGCCATCGCAGCGACTCGGTGATATCGTCCACTTCAAGTTAGATACTAAGTAGTTTATTCGAGGAAAAATAATTTGGATTTCGATATTATCTGGACCCTGGATCCAGAGCCAGGTTCGATTTTGTTTTGGTGTCTTTTTTCTAGTTTTGTTGGGTCGACACCATGCGTACAGCACAGATAATGCGATGAGGAGCTCCTCCGAGGAGCTAAATAGCGAGGAGATTTGGAGACTCCAACGATCTGGATCTGAACTGGACGTTGCTGTCGTGGCAGCTGCAATCTTCTGGACCAAAGAGTCCATTGCTTTAGCGGACTCAACATGGCGTTCTCCCAGCTGCTCTTTCTCTCTCCCACAGTCTTTGTTTTTCCCGATCCATGTTTAGTTCAGTCCGTACGAAACCAAAACGCATTCCACTACTGTCCAGTAAACTGTGAGTCGCAGAGAGATCGTCGATCCCACGTGCAGCCTGGAGAAGCTCGTGACTATGGCCTGCAGAGACTACCGTAGGAACCTGTGCGATTGATCCGTGATCTCCTCTTCAGTACAGTACCATACAGTGACGGTGGTTGATCGATGGTCTCCGTCCGCTTCAGGTTCAGTTGCTTGTGAAACGTTAAACTAGACCTGCGGACAAGAAAACGTTGGATAGAGCTGCAGTGGGATGTCCATACAGTACTGTTCTGTACGTGTATTAATTCCAACAGGTTGCGGATTTGCACTCCGACAGTAGTGCCAGAGCCTCAGATTCGGCGTCTGGCGCCTGGGTGCCGTCAGACAGGCTGCTGGCGAAATCAGCAGGTGGTCAGAATTATCGCACGTGCGACCCATTCACTGATCGTTGACACCTTGTCCACGTTGAGACTCCAGCCCGAGTCTTTCTTTGCTGGGAGAGGACCATCACCCAACCACTGTGGTTCCGACACTGCGGAGACCAAGAACAGACACACCCACCCACAGATCACATTAAAAATCGAAGCTCCCTTTTCGGAGCATTTCTTCGTCGAGACTCGAAACCCACCGTCTTGTTTTGAACCCTCTGTGGTGCGCGTCCGCGTGACGACCACACACTCTGGAATTTGCAGGCTTCGCTCGCACGCCATGCCGCTGTACGCGAGTCCGTTCCCCCGGCTCGACATGCCGCACCAGGAGAAGGAGCAGCTCCACGCCACGGCCATGGAGCTGCTCAACAAGGCGCGCATCGGCTTCGAGCGCTACGTGTGGGTGAACCGCTGCACGATCGACACGGCACGGTGGGCGCTAGTGCGCGAGCGCGAAGGAATCAGCGTGTACCACGATCGACGACCGCGCGTCAGCGCGACCAACAAGGACATGCACTCGCTGCTCACCGTGGGTACGCTGGTCGGCACGCTGGACGACGCCATGTACGGCGTGCTCAACCACACAACGGAAACCATGCGCACGAAGACTGCGTACATGAAGGATACGCTGCTGGACAGCGCGGTGCTTGAGACGATCTTGGAACCCACGATTGAGCAGCCGTTCCAGTCCATGACCGTGCGGTGGTTTGTCAAAGGCGTTCCGCTCCATGTGCGGCTCATGACGAATCACCGCGACTGTGTCTTTCTGGAAGCCACCGGGATGGCGCAGCTCTCGAACAGCGAGACGATCGGCTACCACATCATGCACTCGCTGTCGTCGCCCAAGACCCCCAAGCTGGCGCAGTATGAGCGAGACAACATATCAATCTGCACGATCTGGCGCCAAGTGGACGCCAAGCGCGTGCAGGTCCATCTCACGGAATTCGCCGAGATCAGCGAGAACTCGTTTGTGGTGCCCATGGCCATCAAGTCGATCGCCGAGGCGCTGCTCTCAGTCCATAGAGTCATGGATTGTGCCCATCTCAAGAAACTGACCTGTCTTGTACAATCCAGAGCCGCGAGTCTCCAACGAGAACGCACGAGCAATAGCCCGAGCGAAGGCTGTGTGGTCTGTGGCACCCAGTCTCGGTCCACGCGAAAGGGTCTCGACTCGTGTTGTGCGATCTGTGGTCACACCACGTGTAAATCGTGTCGGCAGAAGCGGGAGATCTACATGGTCAGTCCGGACCGTCAGCTGTTGGCGCTCAAGATGCGGTTCTGTCTGCCGTGCATCACATCGGCCTCGCTGCTGGATCCAGTGGCGGTGGCTCGGGACGAAGTAGTGGTGGGCAACGAGAGACTGCGAACGCCGAGTGGCACGTTCAGAGTGCGGAGCGTTGGCTGCACGGTGTTCTCGTCGTCATCTTCGTCTTCATCGTCGTCCAGCGAGGCGTTTTACCGCGCGCGTTCCGGGTCGACGTTCTCGACCACTTCAAATTAGGCTGCAAACTTGTGTAAATAGTATTGAAAGTAGCCTCCCAGGGTACAGCAGTGGGCGCACGACTCCAGCTTTCGTCGTGCCGTTTGTTTGTTTGTGTGGTTCATGCTCTCATTTTGATACAATATTTTTTCTCAATGATTGCATTATTAAAATAACTGAATTTTTCTCTCGTTGAGACTCTTTGGCTCTCAACTTGAGAGCCAATGAACGTTCTGTTTCGTGGATACACCCAGAACCGCAGTTTTGCGGTCGGATGGAGACTCCACGTTTCGTGTTTGTTTTGGTTGGATTGAGCTCCAACTAGTACAGTATTTGAGCTCGAGTCGTCTTGATGGTCAAGTCGTGTTTGGATCTCAGATCTGAGACGGTTGCACGAAACACGTGAAAATATATCTCGCCGTGATGAGGTCATCACGGCGATCACCTCACTTTGACAAGTTTCACACAACGGTCAAGCGTTCCCATCCCTTTGCACAGCACTGTTTTATACAGTCCTCGACGTAGACGAGACGACCATCCCAGCACAGCCACCTGTGCTGGTCTGGTGTGCACGTGAGGTGGAGTGCACTTGCAGTTGATCTCCAAAATTTTGAAACAAAGAATAAAAATGCAGTTTGAAACAGACTTGACCATTACTGTACTTCGATACGGCGTGGCAGCTAGCTCTACGCGGCAGCCGCGAGTCGTCCACCTGGGAAGGCTTTCGCGCTTGACGAATGTTCGACCGTGGGAGAAGGAATTGCACTTGCGATCGTATTGTCAGCTGCGTTGAAACTGCCATGCGACCAGCTGAACCTGCGCGTCAGGCTGACGTGACGCCATGCGACCAGCTGAACCTACACGTTAGGCCGACGGCCCGCGGGTTGCGGAGGAGCGGGCGACAGATCTGCAACAGAGCGAAGGTCTGAAAAATAAACACTCGCTTCCTGGACGTATCAAGCTTGAGATGGTGTACTGTAAAATGGAAATGTTTAGTTTGCTTATGTGATACATCTTTGCCTAAGAGCTCGATTTGTTGTGCACGGTCACAGAAGGCCGACGCTGCATGAGACACCCGACTGGGGGGAAAGCTAGAAATCAGCGAACTGTCACCAGTTGCTGCACTTTACTGGACAGAACGACTCACTGTCCAGTTGCTCATATCCTAACCTACAGTCTTTCCTTAGACCTAGGCTTCGTTCGTCTCTGTGTTTACCTCCCCGCGCCACTACAGACTGGCAGGCGCTGGACTCTACCGCTTCTCCAGTGTGTTCTACCAGTAAACTCCCTCAGACAGATTCACGGGCCAGCCGTCCGCTTGGCACGCCATCAGCAGGACCCAGCTCGCACGTAGCTCCACCTCTGCACTCTACTAACTGTATGGCAAGGTATAGGCGGTATCAGCCCAGTCAGCCTTGTCTACGGTGACCAACCGGCACTCAGCCACTGTTATGGTCAGCACAAAAGAGTCGAAAACTCACACAGTCTGTTTTCGGGGGCTCCAGGACGGTAGACGGCATTCTAGAAACCTGATCCCTCCGAGGGAAGCGTCTTGATGTAGTTGGATAGTCCCCTCTTCCTCCCTCCTCAACGCGACGTTGATCCGCTCTCACTCGGCGATTTGCATTCTTCACGCCAGCCAGCGCATCCATCCGTCTACTGCGCCATGCCGTTCTACGCGAGTCCGTACCCCAAGTTCGACATGTCGCCTTACGAGAAGGAGCAGCTCCACGCCACCGCCATGGAACTGCTCGACCAGGCGCGCATCGGCTTCGAGCGGTACATCTGGGAGAGCCGCAGCACAATCGACGCCAAGCAATGGGCGCTGGTGAAGGAGCGTGAAGGAATCAGCGTGTACCACGACCGGCGGCTACGCGTGGGTGCGGCCAACAAGGACATGCACTCGCTGCTCACCGTGGGCTCACTGGTCGGCACGCTGAACGAGGCCATGTACGGCGAGCTCAACCACACGACCGAAGCCATGCGCACCAACACGGCCTACATGAAGGACACGATGATGGACAGCGCGGTGCTTGAGACGATCTTGGAACCCACGATCGAGCAGCCGTTCCAGTCCATGACCGTGCGGTGGTTTGTCAAAGGCGTGCCGCTGCTAGTGCGCTTGGTCACCAAGCACCGCGACTGTGTCTTTCTGGAAGCAACCGGGATGGCGCAGCTCTCGAACAGCGAGACGATCGGCTACCATGTCATGCACTCATTGTCATCGCCCAAGACCCCCAAGCTGCCGCAGTACGAGCGCAACAACATGTCGATCTGCACGATCTGGTACCAAGAGGACGCCAAGCGCGTGCAGGTCTACTGCACCGTGGTGGTCGAGATCAGCGAAATGGCGTTCGTGCTGCCCATGGCCATCAAGTCGATCGCGGACGCGCTGCTGTCCATGGACAAAGTGATCGAATGCGCGCAGCTCAAGAAACTGGCCTGTCTTGTCCAATCCAGAGCCGCGAGTCTCCAACGAGAACGCACGAGCAATAGCCCGAGCGAAGGCTGTGTGGTCTGCAGCTCCCAGTCCCGGTCGACAAGAAAGGGCGTCAACTCGTGTTGTGCGATCTGTGGTCACACCACGTGTAAATCGTGTCGGCAGAAGCGGGAGATCTACATGGTCAGTCCGGACCGTCAGCTGTTGGCGCTCAAGATGCGGTTCTGTCTGCTGTGCATTACGTCGGCCTCGCTGCTGGATCCAGTGGCGGTGGCTCGGGACGAAGTAGTGGTGGGCAACGGGAGACTGCGAACACCGAGCGGCACGTTGAAGGCGCAGAGTCTGAGCCGAACCATTTCCTCCTCGTCGTCGTCAACGTCCAGCGAAGCGTTCTTCCGCGCGCGCGCCGGGTCGGTGTTCTCGTCTTCGTCTTCATCAGGTTAGATATCCGACTCCTGTCATATTATATCGACGTGGCTGTTTATTCCTACTGCAGTACTAGTAATACTGTTTGTCGATCTTGTGGATATACCGTCGACACTTGCTGGCGATGATGGTGATCGTTGGATGTTGGATCCTCGACATGAAGTTTGAGAGCGAACTGAACATGATCATCCAATTTGGACGGGGTTGGAAGAGCAACACGCTTTCCATGCACAGAACTGGTCGGTGCCTGGAGTTGCGAAGTATGAGGCGTTATTAGACCCACACACGAGAGCGACGACAGGCAAGGGAAGGCGTCCAGTGCGCCTCAACAGCC
>JAADWZ010000564.1:0-19053 GCA_023336445.1 Pythium dissimile
CCACAGCCACGCTCTCACCTTCTGTTTCACCATAGTCGTCATTTTTTTGTGGCGCCATCCTGATCGTGTTGTCTGTCGCCGTCGCTGAGAAGATGAGGCTCGTTGTGACGTTGGCTTTCGCTTGTGTTGGATCAATACAAGCAGATTTTTTTTTCATATTGATTGCGCGGTCATATTCCTCCTCTTAACATTCTGTACACTTGACTGCTATAACCCATTTCATTCAAGTGGATCGAATCCACTGCAATAGAAATCAGTTCGATGTAAGGCTTAGTTAGTCAGATAGATGCCCTGACAATCTCAATTATACCAGCCATGGAGACTCAAAATTGAACACAGCACCTCGCCAACGTCACGGTCATTAGCTTTCACAACCTAGCATAGCTTTCCGAGATCCAGGGAACCTTCCGAAACCTAAGCTGAAGTATTTGCATATTTTGTCATGCTGTCCGCTTGGTTTGCACGGGAACCTTCCAAACAAACCAAGCAAGGGGGAATCCGGAAGAGGCTAATCAATGCGGCACCCCCTCGCGCGCCCCTTGACCCGCGCGTCATGAGGACTCTCACTGGCGCCGCCCGCCTACCTCTACGCTCTCTCTATGTCGCCCTGTCGCTTCTGCTGCTCGCGCTCGCGCTCTCGTCGGTGCGCGCGGCGCTGTCTTCGACGTCGGTTGCGCCGCAGTCGCTCGTCGCCGGCGACCAAGGCGCGGTCGTCGTGACCCTCACAAGCAGCGTCGGCATCTCCGTCGACAGCTTCGTCGTCGTCCAGTTCCCCAACGGCTTCGTAGTCGACACAGCAGGCGCAGCGGTCGCCGTCGACGCCGCCACGTACGCAACGACGCTGTCTGTTGCCGCAGTCACAGCGACGACCATCACGTGTCAAGTGGCCACGGCGGCGATCGCCAGTGGTGTGATATTTGAGTTCTCCATCTCTACAATCGCGAATCCAGGGGCAGGGTCAAGTGGTACGTTTACAATTACAATCCAAGACAGCAGCTCCACTGTTGTAGATCAAGATACTACTGTGCAAGAGGTGACGATCGTGAGCTCGGCGTTGGCTGGCGTGAGTGTGACGCCCGACTCGGTGGTGGGTGGCGAGAGCGGTGCGCTGGAGGTGTCGTTCACGAGCCCGGTGGTGCTACCCGTGGGCAGCATCATCTCGTTGACGGTTCCGCTCGAGTATGCGCTGTCAAGCACGTCGACGGTGTCATCCGCGTCGAATTTGGATGGCACGAGCAGTTGTTTGGTGGATGTGGTGGCTCGGACAATCTCGGTGACGGTGGCGGTGACTGCGGTGTCTGCGAACGTGTTGGTGTCGTTCAAAGTGGACGGCGTGACGAATCCTGGCGCGGTGGTGACGTCAGATTTCGCGTTGCAGACGCTGGACAGCTCGAACCGCGTGTACGCGTCGTTGACGGGAATCGCGGGTGTGACGATCGTGAGCACAACGCTTAATGCCTCTCCCGTGCTATTGAGCACTTTTGAAGCTGGTGTTGCTGTGGTCTTGAACTTTCCAGTGACACTTGCGAGAGCGATTCCTGGTGATGGTTTTGTGGGGGTTTTGTTTCCGGTCGAGTATTGGTTCGCGAATGCGCCAAGTCTGTCTGAAGTGGGTGGTGCGTTCAGTGCCTCTGGTGCGCTGGCTCACAAACACGGGCAAGAGGTTACGTTCCGGGTTCCGCTTGGTATCCCGCCAGGGACGTACACAGCCCAAGTCAGCTCACTTCGAAATCCAGGTGAGGAATTTGCATTTTGGCTGCTGGGCAGGTTCGACGTCTCACTCGAGCGCTGTAGGAGTAACGACGACCGGAGCATTCGAGATTCGAACTGCCGACAGTGCAGGTCGCACAATCGAGGTAGTGTCACTCGCCGGGATCACAACGCTTGCCGGTGATCTGATGACCGCACGGATGAGTCCGTCCAATCCGCATCCAGGCATAGCCGCGAATGTCCACCTATCGTTCACTACCCCAGCCGCCCTGGTCGACGACACCCTCGTGTACGTAGCACTATCTACCGACGACTACAGCTTTGCTGTCGCCAATCCGACTGTTTCAGTGCACGCACTTGCTGGCGCAACGGCAGCCATCACGTGGGACGCGCCCAACACAGCGTTTGCCATTTTACTGTCCAGTCCAGTCGTGATTGCAGAAGGAACTGCCATTAACTTTACAATCACAGCGCTAAACATGCCTCCGTCGATTCGAATCGATTCAAGTGCGACAATCCAGACATGGAATGCTCTTGGCCTGCTTCTGGATGGGCCAAGCGTGCTGGTGATTGACGCGGTCACAGCCGTGACGAATCTCCCTGTCCAATGGACTACCAGCTACCCGTATCCAGGAATCACGTCACCCATCGTCCTCACTTTCGACACAAACGGCGCTCTTCCCGCGGGTGGCCAGATCAAGCTTGAATTACCACTATCAGATTTTTCGGCAACGACGTATCCCGTCCCGAATGTGACGTTCCACAACCCTGCAATGCCGACGAGTGCAGCGACCTGGAACCCACCCGCAAGAACATTGCTCCTGACTTCTATTGCTGCGATCCCAGCATATTCAGCCGTGACGCTCACGATTTCCAGTTTGGATACGCCAGCAACGGTGAGAACATCGGCTCGATCAGCATTTCTGTCAACGTTTGACGCGTTTGGTGTTTTGATCGATGGCCCGAGCGAAATCATTCTCGAATCCATTGATGCTGGGCCAATTCTTGGCACCCGGCTGTGGATACCTACGAGGGCAACCCCGGGGGTCACATCAGATCAAACTGTAGCATTTTTTACCAACGGAAAGTTAGTTGTCGGCAGTCAGCTCGAGTTTGTCTTACCCGATACCCACTGGGCCGTGACAACCGCCGCGATTGCGAGTTTTACCCACCCATCTCTTGGTCAAGTCGTGACCGTTGTGTGGGATGAGTCGACTTCCACCTTGACTGCCACGCTGACTGGATCAACAAGTATTCCAGCATACACACAAGTCACGATGGTGCTGTCCGGCATCACAACCCCGCCGAAAGAAACGGCTGTCACGATCGCGAGTGTCACGACCAGAGGGCTCGATGGTAATGTCATCGATGGACCTGGAGTGATCTCGATCGGTACGATACATCGAGGGGTGTTTCATGGAGCCAAGACGTTTCAGTCGTCGACAACGACCAGCGCGAGCATGGCCAGCAAGCAAGTTTTAACGGTGACACTGAGTGGTGGGCTCCCCAGTGGCAGTATGCTCTCACTAGCGTTCCCGTCTCCAGGGTGGAGAGCTGTCTCTAATACTGTCGGCGCTTCGATGCTGCAACCTAGCACAGGCGTCAGCGTTGCATCTTCAAGCTGGGATCCTGATACGAGGGTTATCATGATCACGATGCACGGAGACATCACTGAAGGTACAGAGGTGGAGATTGAAATTGTCGGCATGATCAATCCGTACGATGTTGATTCTACAGCGATCGCCACGACATTGTCACTGAAAAGCGCGCTCGCCGATGGCGGTGTGGTCGACGAGTCGTTCGACATTTCCATCAACACGATCACAGCCTCGGATCTGGGATCGAGCGCTACGTGGACATCATCCGTGGCAACCCCGGGTGTCACATCGACTCAGACGCTCCAAGTCCAAACAGGAGGTCAACTTGAAGCAGGGTCTTCGATCTGTTTATCGACACCTCCTGGAGATTCGTGGATCTTTCTGGCCACTACGACGGCGACCGTCAGCTCGGCGAGCATGGCCGAGTCCGCTATGGACGTAGAATGGACAGCAGCGTCTCAAGTGCTATGTCTGAAGTGTCCAGTTCCGGTTCCAGAAGCAAGTCAACTCACGATCGCCATCAAGAACGTTCGGTCTCCACCGTCGGAGAGAGCTCAAGCGACTGCAGTATTTACTATTCACAGCCACTTGGGGGGATTGGTCAACGCTGGCACAATCCAGCTGAATGCGATCACGCGAGGTGCTCTCAGCGGTGAGCGCAAATGGCAAAGTGCGTTTTTTTCGCCAGGTCCAGTCGCATCTATGTCGACCACAGCAACTTTGATGTTCACGACAGCAGGCCAGATACCTCCAGGAGGCCAAGTGGTGCTCACGCTTCCCATTGAGTGGGAGCTCAATGCGGCGACGTGCGCTGTGCAGTTTGTCAATCCGACCGTGTTCGGCACGGCGAGCTGTCTTCAAAATGTCGTCACTGTCTCGCTTCAGGACACGATCAGTGAATACGCTGAAGTCAAAATTCTGATTGGTGATGTCGTAAATCCACCGACTGTGCTTCCAGTGGGGACGGCATTCATCCAGAGCTTTGCTGCAGACGGCGGGGTCATCGACGAGTCGTGGACGATGTCAACTGGGGCGATCGAATCGGCACTACTCGATGTCATCAGTGTCGATGGAGGAGATAGACGAGTCGCAGTCGTGGGAGCCACCAAGCGATTTCTGTTCCAGGGGTTCTATGTGGAAGGCGGGGACGTGATCAAGTTTGTCGATGCGACGACGACAAGTGATGTCAATTGCGGCTCCGCAGTGGCAGGCGTTTCTGACGTTGGTGGTCTTGACATTGTGGCGCTAGATGGTGCCGACCAAGCCAATTTGCGCTTCATGCAGTCCAGTGCTGATATCCAGCCGTTTGCGCTCTGTTACAAGTTTGGCTCCAACCCGTTCAAGCTGTATCGGGACTTCGCTTTCACTGTGAAGGAGGTGACCTCACTGAGTGTCTCTGCTGGCGATGTCGGCGTCGCTGTGGCGAATTATGCCAAGACGTGGACGTTCCATGGTCGTGGCCTTGCAGCCGGAGACCTCGTGCGGTGGATCGACGCGTCGGCCGTGCAGGACGCGCTCGCAAACGGCTTTTCGCCGGATTGTCTTGACACCTCGACCCTCGCTTTGGTCACTCCGACTGGATCAACTCTCGGACTGGGTGAAGATACGTATACGCGAGGAATCACAGTCTTCAACAATGCAGCGTTCGTGTTCTCGGCCACTGAGAATGCTGGCAAGACGTTCTATCTGTGCTACCGCTTTGGCAACGAACCGTACACTATCTACTCGACCATGGCGATCGAAGTCAAGCACGTGCAGAGCATTCAAGCGAGCCTGTGGGGAAGCGACTCCGTCGCAGTCGTTGACTACCCGAAGACGTTTTCTTTTGTGGGGGAGGGACTGGCTGTGAACGATCGATTATACTTTATCGAAGTCGGCTCAGCAGCGTCGTGCGCATCAAGCGCAGTTGACTATTCTCAGCGTCTCGCTCACACAATCAAGGATCAGCCACAAACTCTTCTCTTTCTCGCGACCACATCCGATGTGTTGATCAACTTCGCGCAAACGGCGGCCGGAAAGCAAGCGATGCTCTGCTACCAGTTCGCCTCCGAGCCGTACCAGCTCTACATCGACCTTCAACTCGAGGTCAAAATGGTGACATCGTTCACTGGGACGCAAGGATCACCCGGGCTCGCGGTGGCAGATGTACCAGAACCTTTGACCTTCCAGGGTTTTGGACTTGCACGAGGAGATGAAGTGCGGTGGATCCACAGTGCCGAGGAGGATTGCGACGCTCACGTGGCGTCATTGTATGAGCCCAACACGCTGTCCTCTATTGACACGTTGGCTGTTGATGCGACCCGCACGGCCACGTTCAACTTCTCATCCAAGCAGGACGATTACCGTCCCATTCTCTGCTACAGGTTTGGCATGGAGAAGTTCAAGTTGTACTCGAAGTTGGACATCAAAATCGCAACGATCACTGCCAAGACAACGCTGATCGGTTCGAGAGAAGTGGCAGTCGTCGGCGCTCGCAAAGTATTCACAATGTATGGTACTCACTTGGCGGAAGGTGATCGGATTTCGTGGACAAGAGACCCTCTCGATACGCACTGCGCCACGCCAGAGCTGCTTATCAGCAACCCGGCAACCGAAGACGACGAATACGTGAGCTATACGACTCTGTCCAACAGTTTCGCGGTGGCGCTTTCGGCCTTCAGCTCCGGTGACCGCATATATCTCTGCTACGGCTTCGGCACGGAGCCGTATCGTGTGTTTCTCAACCTCTTTCTCGACGTCAAGAGTCTAACAAGCATGCGCACGCTGCGAGGTGCCAATGGAGTAGCCGTGGCTGGCGCATTGAAGACATTTCTGTTTGAAGGAGATGGCGTCGAAACGGGCGACTTTGCGAAATTCGTGCCCGATACGAGTCCAGACTGCTCCCCGCCTGGTATCACGCAAACAAATATCCAAAAGGAGTTTGACGATACTACCGAAATGGCGATCTACGTGTACGAAAACATTCCAGGCACCACTGCGGGCGGGTTCCAGTTTGCAGCTGACAAGCAATCGGCGGGTCTCGCTCGAGTTCTGTGTTATCGCTTCGGGTCGGAAGATTTTTTCTACTACGGTGAATTTCGCATCGATGTCAAGACCATTTGGAGCCTGCAGCAATACTACGAAACTGCGAGCGGCCAGCCGAACGTTGCAGTCGTCGACGAGCTCAAGTTGATCGCGATTGACGGCGTCGGTGTCGCCGCCGTGGACAAAGTGAAGTGGATAGACAGCGACTTGGCCCAAACTGACCAAGATTGTGAGAATCTTCCTGCTCAGGGGCTGTTCAGCCGCACAATCAATGTCTTTGCGAACCGCACAATGTGGTACCCGTTCGAATTCGGCTCGCAAGGAAAGCCATGGAAGCTTTGCTACAAATTCGACGCCGAGCCTTTTCGTCTCTACTCCTCCATCACGGTGACTGCCAAAGAAATCACAGACCTGCTCGACTTCGCACATCAGAACCTCACGATGCATGGCAAAGTTGCTGTTGTCAACCAACCGAAATCGTGGAAGACAGTTGGCTCGGGGGTTCAGGAAGGCGATTCGGTCAAGTTTGTTCCGCTCAGTGTGACCACAAGCGCTGATTGTGGCCCTGGCGAAGCGAATACGGGCGGTGGCTCTACTCTGATGAGCGTGGTGACGACCAACGGCTCGTTGACATTCACAGGATTGTTTACGGCTTACCCCGTCTCACTCTCAGACCACTATCACGTCTGCTATCGATTCCAGGACGAGCCGTTCACGTACGTACATGGACTCACGATCGCAACGTACGGGATCGTCAGCATCGATCGTGTGACGATTTTGGCGACGGCTACCACACCTCTGCAGCTAACCGGATTTCGACTCTCGAATCTCGACCGCCTGGGCTGGACAACCGATAAGACGCCAAATGGCTGCCGCACGGTATTTGGAATTGCCGATGTATCGGACGCTAAGGCACTTGTGACGTTTGCGAACGGCTACGATTCTCTTTTTTTTTGCTATAGCTTCGATCGCCAGCCGTTCACGCTGTTCACCTCCATCGCAATCTCGGTTGTCGTCGCTGATATTTGGGTGCCGTTCTCCATATCGATTGTCGCCGGCCAGTCTGTGGATCTCCAAGTGTTCGGCACGTTCGGGCTCACCGCCAGCGCTGACCAAGTGGCTTGGGTGCCGTCAGATGCGCCGTCCTGCTCCTCCAGTGTGATGGCAGACTATTCAGCCATAATAGCCTCATCGGTGACCACAACGGCTGCCTCGACGACCTCGATTGCACGCGCTGGATCATCCGTCATCAGCGTCACCTTTGTGCCACCCTCGTCAACAATCTTGACAGACGCGTTGTCCACCTGGAAGTTATGCTACAAGTTCGGCAACGTTCCGGATTTCATCATGTTTGGAGACGTGCTCTGCGACGTGCTGACGATCCAAAGGATTGATCTGATTGCGTCGAAACCCACGGCGACTGGCACGACGATGACGTTCCAGTTCAGTGGCGTTGGCCAGCAAGACTTCGACATCGCCAAGTGGATCGACACGTCGGGGTCTATGAACCCAAGTGATGCTGACTGTGATACACTGCCGGCAGTGGGTGGAAGCTCCACTGTTTCTGTCATCTCTCAGATGGCGACGTACGGCTTTACCACGGAGACCCCGCCCATGGCGCTGTGCTACAAATTCAAAGGCCAGTCAACATTCAAACTCTTTCCGAATGCTCCGGTCAACGATATCACGAGAACCAGCAAATCCGCTTCTGGAGGCAAGTCGATGGTTGATCTGGGCTTGGTATCGACGCCCCAGTTCATACTGAACCGCGACATCGCCACCGTATCACTCAAGCTCAACAAAGACATTAACGATCTACCGGCTGGATCAGCAGCCGAAATTGCGTTCAAAGTCGACTTCACCACCGTGTTATCGGCAGCACTGGGCATTGACACCTCGCGGATCAAGATCTTGGAGTTACTCGCGGGCTCGGTCATTGTCAAGTTCCAACTGCTACCATCCGACAACATCGCCGACCCACTCGTGAACGAGCTTGTGCAGGATCTCTACAATCAGCTCCAAGATCCAGCCAGTGCATTGATGATCCAACCTGGAATTATTGCGATCGCGGATCCCGTCAGCGCACTGACCTCGCAGATCGACGAGGGATCAGCGCTCGTCACTGCATCATCGTCGTCAGCGTCGTTGTCGGTTCGTGGCTACCAGCGCGCGGGACTTTTCACGTTCATAACCAACGTGTTGAGCATCACAGAAAAGACCAGTCGACTGTTCGTGCGTGTCGTGCGGCAGCAAGGCTCCAGCGACCTCGTCACTCTCCCGTTCCGCTTGGAATCGCCCACCAAGACCGCAACCTACGGTGTCGACTACCGAATCGTCAGTCCAAGCGTTGACCTGGATGCCATGTTTCTCATCTTTGAGATTGGAGTCGTGGAGAAGACGATTGAGATCGAAGTGATCGATGATGTCGCCAGAGAAGCCCACTTTGAGTATTTCAAGCTCATCTTGGGCGACCCTGAGGCCCCACAATCGGCGCTCGGTGCGCTCCCCGAAGTGGTCGTTCGCATCTACGACTATGATGACGGCTTGGTCCATGAGCAATCCAGTTTCCCGGCACTGACAGATCGCAGGTTCAACCTGCTCGGGTGGAGCGTCGTTGAAAACGGCAACGCGGCGAACGGCCAGCTGCGCGTGGACTCGAACGGCCTCTTCGCAATTGATCAGGTTGTCGGCCCCGCCGAGTACGACGAAAAATGCGATCTGGCTTCCCCCACCGGCGCGTGCGGGTTCGCCTGTGAAGTGGGCGCGAATCTTCCCTCCGCTGATAGCTTGACGACTTCATATCGAGTGTTGAGCCTGACCGGCGTTGGTTCAAGCTGCACGTCGACCGCGAACCCAGTGACATCATTCCCAAACACGGTGCGTTTTCAAGTATATTGGGCTGCGCATACGTATTTCTAACGGCCCTGGTGTATTGATGATGTTGTAGGCTTTCACCGTCTCATTCTGGATCCGCACAAATCTCAAATCGCGCGAAGCCTGTATTCTCTCGTACACTACGTTGGATGCGCCGGACTCTGCTGATGATCTCATGGACCAGACCATCGACTTTGCGATCTGCGATCCAACCAACTTGCAGATTGCGCTGGATGCGCTGGACATTGCGCCAGTGAACCGCGGGCGCCGCGGCAGTCTGTCGACCTTTGTCGACGTCTCGGACGGCGCATGGCACTTTATCGCGATCCAGTGGACCTCGATCGATGGTCGGATCAAGGTGTTCGACAATGGTATGCTTGGCTTTGATGGCGGACCTTACCGTGTCGGGTACGAGCTCCCACCCAACGGCTACTTTGTGGTCGGCCAGCTCGCCATCTCGTGTACGAACTCCTTGGACGTGACAGCACCACCAGCGGCTTGCTCTTTCGCCCCAAACAGAGGACTCGCGGCGGACGTGCAGCACGTGAACGTCTGGTCGCGCGTGCTCTCTCGGTCGGAGCTGCTCAAGCAACTCCAGTGGCCCATCAAAATCGTGACCAACGGCCTCATTCTCGGCTGGAACTTCAACTTGCTCAATCTCAGCACCGGCATTATCAGCGACATTTCGACGCGCGGCGTTCAGCAAAAAAACCACGGCTTCCTCGCGTGTGCTCCGACGTCGTCGGCATGCACCACGCCCGGCGTGCTGCCCAGCATCGCGCCGGGCTTTCCGTGTGGTCCCGTGTACCGCAATATTTGGCACTTTGCGGCGCCTTCCAGTCTCATCAAGGCTCTCGCGAGCAGCTACGGTGGGCGGCTCCAGTTCCGCATGTTGTCGCCAAGCCACAACGGCATCCAGCGGCCGTCGCGCGGTCAGCTCGCGCTGTTTGACGCTCTGGGGAACCACTTGTCGCTAAGCCTCGGAGGCTTTCCGCTGCCAGGGTCCTCCACGTGGACGTACTACTCAGCAGTACTGCGAGAAGACTTTGGGTGGGTTGAGGAGCCGGCGGGGGACCCCGTCTCGGGCGCCGTCTTCCAGAACGCGCTGGTCACAGCGACGGCACTGTGGATCCGCGGCGATCTCTGGGGTCCCGACGACGCCGGCCAGGGCCAGGAAGTCGTCTACCTCAACGACGTCAAACTCTTCTCTCGGTGATGTCGGGGTGTCGGCGAGTCAGACTGATTCGAAACCAATGCGGTGCACTCTCTCTCTCCCCCCTGTGGGCGGGGCGGGGTGGGCGTCGTTGTCAACTGTTTGTATTCGTTTTGTAGTTTTGTTGTTTATTGTCCGCAAGAAGGCGAATACGGGAGCCGTTGTCTACTATAACAGCAACGAGTGGCGGGAGGGGGCGGTCGCTGCGTCGCCTACTCTTCCTCGAGCGTGGGTCGCTCGCCGATCTCGCCGCGCACGTACTTGTACTTGCCCGTGGCGTTGAAGTTCGGGCCGGCGGCCGCGACCGCAGCCGCCGAGCCAGGCTGCGCCGGGGTCTTGATGCCGAGGTTCTCCTCCTTGAAGGTCGGCGTGAGGCCCGGCCAGACGAACCAGACGCCGCCGATCGCGGCAGGGACAGCCCATCCGGCTGCTCACAAGTCCATCGATACGGCCCGGTTAGACGTGATTCCGGCATGGGCGGGACGCGTAAACTGATGCAGAGATGATAGAGCGAAACGTACCGTAGCCGCGGGCCTCCTTGGCCAGGTGGATGCTCTGGTTGGTGAGCTTCTGCAGCGCGCGCTGGACCATGATTGAGCTGCTTTGTGAGACGCTGGTGGTGTGAGTGTGGGGCGGCAGGTGCGTTTCCCTCGACACCTTGGAAAGAACCACCGGACGGTGAATGGCTCGTCCCGAACTTGGCACCTCTATGCGGGACCATGACCCGTGTATGGTCCAGTTGTTGGGACACCTCGAATAGTAGCTTCTTCTGCTGGATAGCACCGTGTATCATGAAATAGACACCCCTACTTTGTTTTGAGTTTGAAACCATTCGGCAAGTTGGTTGAAGTTGCTGCTCATGGAGGAATGGGGAGATCTGGACGCGCGGCTCGAGCGCAAGAAGCGCGTAAAGCTGCGGCGCCAGCAGCGCGAGCACAAGAAGAAACAGAAGGAGAACGAGCTGCTGGAGAAAGAACGGCTTAAACGGCTGCGGCTGTGTGAAGAAATGGCCCGCGAGGACGCGCTCTCGGTGGCCATGATGCGCTTTTACAAGCAGCAAGAGCGGCTCCAGCGGCGTGAGAAGCAGCGCGAAAAGGACAATATGATGTACGATCAAGTGGCCAGCGCACGTCGACGTGCCAAGCAGTTCGGGCTGCCGCTCGAGACGCCCGGGAAGAGCGGCAAGCAGCGGCTCGACGAGCTGCAGCAGCGCGTCGCAACCAAGGAAGTGGCGCTGGAACTGGCCGTTCAGGCGAAGCAGCGGCTGGATGCTCTACCATCGAAGCGCAACCGCGTGCGACGTCTACTGTCGTCGTTTTTCGCAGCAAGTGTGCGTGAGAAGCTCGAACGCGCGGTGGCTGAACGCCGTTGTGACGACATTGTGCATCTCCTGGACCCGAAGATTCCAGGGAAGCGTACTAACCCAAGTCTTCTGGACCACGAGAGTGGAAACGGATTGACGCCACTGTTATGTACGATTTACACGGGGAGGTTGGCTTTGTTGAGGAAGCTGCTGGAGCTTGGTGCCTCGCCCAACACGGAGACCCACGACGGTCTGACGCCGCTCTTGGCGTGTGTTCTAGCAGATAACGTCGTTGGGCTCCACATTCTGGTCGAGTTCCGCGTCAACTTGACGTATGAGACGCGTGGGAGGATCCAAGCGCTCCACCTTGCGGCTGACAAGGGACGCAACACAGTTCTTAAGGCGCTGCTGCGGTGTGGAGTTGGCGTGGATAGCGCGAACACCGATGGACGGACCGCACTCATGCAGTCCGCGATTGCTGGCCACTACGAGACCACACGAATCCTGTTGGCTTTCAACGCGGATAAAACTTTGACGGATAGAACTGGGAAGACGACGATCGATTGGGCTCGCCAGTGGGGATTTGAGTATTTGGCTGTGTTGTTAGCTGCAGCGACGCCAAGCAAGTCACTGATGGTGGCCGTTCGAGATCAAGAACAACAAGAGGCCGACGCACCGAACGAGCTCGTGAAAGCAGCCATTCAGCAGCAGTTCAAAGCACCCGGGACGGTAGCGATGGAGAAAGCTTTACGAGATGGGAATGTTCCGCACATCCTGGAGCTTTTATCGACTAGCGACGTCGGCTATGGCCCGAATTTTGAGAGTTGCGACGGCGAAATGCCTCTTCTTGTCGTGAGCAAGCACGGAACATTCGAAGATGTGATAATCTGCCTCAAGAAGAAATGCTGCGCGATCCAGTGCAACCGACACGGTGTAAGTTCATTGATGAGAGCTGCACACCGCGGGGATCTGAGAATTGTAGAGCTGTTGATCCTCGCTGGCTGTTCGATTCTGCAACGTGATTTCCAGGGCAACGGTGCGCTCCGCTATTTACATGACAACGAGCATCTCGATGCTGTCAAATTGCTTCTCAATCGTTTCAACACTTGCGAACGAGCAACACTCACGCTGAGCCAGCCTATTGAAGACGTTGCAAAACTCCGGGATTCCTTGTCCCTTGCGGCATCACCGCAACAAACTGTTGCTGTTCTACCACTACAAGTGAGAAGTGACACAGACGGTGGCGACGAGGATCGTTCAATTGACGAATTTGATGGCTCCGTCAGCGAACAAGATACTGAAGCGAACATTGAACGCGGAAAGCTTAGCAAATGGAGCACACGCCGTCACTTTCTACGTCTTAACAAAACAAGAGGAATGACATTCGAGGCGGAAAGACGGAAAATGTGGAAGTACGCTGAACGTGGCCGACGCAATGGCCTCATCGCTCCCCTTCCCAGCAATCCCGCGGGAAGACTCAAGTTTCCACCATGTGACAACTGCCAGGGCAATCGAGCTCGCAAGCGGTGCTTCGCGTGTGACCAAATGCTGTGTGATAAATGCCACTCGCGACTCCATGAGCTGCCACACCGGCGACACCACGAGTATAAAGAATTGGAGCCAACACTGATGGTAGGAGCCGAGACTGTAGACGAAGTCGTGGTGAATCAGGAAGCATCGTTGAAAGGCTCCATCGAGCGCAGTCTCTCGTGCGTGGAAACGATGAAGCAATCTCTTTTCGGTACGCCAGTTCGACTCCAAAAGCCTGCGAGCGACGTTGAAGGGGAGAAATACGAGCGCAAGCAGCGATTAATGCGAGAAAAACAAATCGCACAGACGCAACTTTATGTTCCGGTCGCTGCTGCAGAGCACGCCGCCAACGCTGGTGAGGGAGAGATCTACACAAGTCCGGCACAGATCGAGCTGGCAGATTTATACATCGCGCAACGCAAATGGACGAAAGCTCGATCTGTGATAGTGGCTACCAGACAGGTCGTAGAAGAGTCGCTGGGCTTCTCCCACCCGACAATGCTGAAAATCCACATCCAGGATGCACGGATCGATCAGCAAAGCGGCGATTTGGTGCGAAGTATCGAGACAATTCGAGGCGCTCTATCAACTTTTGAGTGCTCACTCGGAGCAGATCAAAAAGACCTCGTCACAGTGCAAGATCTTGCGCTACATGTTCTGGTGCGTACTCTCTGATCTTTGGCAGAGATTTGGTTGCTCGCTAACTTGTTAAAACGTACCTTGAATCTGTAGGATGGCCTCACTGACTACGAAAGTGCTGTTGAACTGTGCAAACGGATCATTCGACTACGCACCATCAGCCTCTCGACATCGCATCCTCTGACTCGACAAGTTCAGCACCAACACGATGAATTCGTCTCTAAGCTCGAGCGGAGACTGATGAGCCAGCACGATGGACTGACATTGGTTCAAGCAGTTAGCAGCGCCGAGCAAGCGGAATCTCATCGACTCGAAGAAGAACGGTAAGTCTCAGCAAGCCAGACTAGATGCACCGCTCAATCCAGAAACTGATCGCTTCCTTGTCCTAGACGGCTGCATGAGTTCCGAACGCTGCTGTTCGATCAGCAACCACTAGCCGACTACGGCACATTCCTGTCGTTCGCCAAGAAAGAGTTCGCGGACGACATGGTATATTTCTGGATCGCCGTGGAGAAGGCCAAGACCACGATCGACGAGCACGAGGCTAAGGCGTTTCGAGCAGCCGTGGTCGCGATTTTCCTCGCGTTCATCAAGTCGCGCCGCATCAAGATTATTACGGCCGTGCAGCGCAAGAAGATGAAGAAGCTGATCACGACACCGGGCAAGCGGATCCCGCGGTCGATCTTTGACGAAGTGCAAACGCTCGTGTTCGACCTCATTTACCGTCGCGTGTACGCGCGCTATAATGACGAGACGCAACTGATGATAGGATTAGGTACTGCGCGCTCAACAGCAGGCGCACCGAGTTGATCGAGTTGTTGGCAAGAACTCGAGCAGCGTCGCCTGGCAGAACACCGTCAGCACCAACAACAAAAACCAGAACAAAAGAGATGAAGAACAAAAACGCACCACTTTGGTGCCCTGGACGCCCGTGTTGCTGACCGATGTAGGTGTATCATCGTTATATCAGTAAGTGGTGAGACAGGCTCACTCCGCTCTGGTCATCTTTTGGATTGTGAGCCATGTAAAACCAGCGAGCGACCTGAATGACCATCCATATGCCGTCATTTCGAGAATCGCCACGGAGATGAACAAGCCTACAAGCGAACAACTGCCACTGCTGGTGACGAAGCGCGCGGATGGGGACGCAGCCACACGCACGGCGACGACGGTGACGCCGCGCTGGCACATCCCTCCAAGCGTGCTGGGCGTCGTGCTGGTGATGGCGTCTGCCGTGCTGTTCAGCATCCTCTCGCTGCTTATCAAGATCGCGTCGTCTGATATGCCGTCCATGGAGACGGTGTTCTGGCGCTCCTTTGTGGCCTGGGTACTCAATCTGGTACGACGGCGCATGGTTCCGTATCGCGAGTGGTCACGTTCCTGGTAGCTGAGCAGCTAGTCTGGGATGTGTTGTAGGTGGCAATCCGATTCTACAACGTGGATACGCGCGTGGCGCGCCAGTTTTGGAGGCCACTGGCGGTGCGATGCTTCATCGGCACTGCCGCCATGTCGCTAGGCTTTTACGCGATCCAGCAAATGGTGCTGGCGGACGCCAGCGTGCTGTTGTTTACCAGTCCGATCTGGACGTTTATCTTGGTTTGTTCAAATGGTTTCTTTCTAATTCACATAAAAACGTACTCACTCGCCCCTGGTATGGTTTGCCGCGCAGGGTGCGATTGTCGTCAGCGAGCGAATTGACAAGATCTATTTTGGCTTCGCGCTCGTGTCGTTCGCGGGTGTGATTTGCGTGGCTCGACCACCGTTCATCTTTGGCATTTCCGCTGAGGAGACCAAGAGCAGCTCGACGTTCGCTGTCATGTGCGCGCTGCTGAGTGCAGTCGCTCGCTCGATGGTGTACGTCAGCATGCGCCAGCTGCAGCAGCTCAACTTCATGGTCGTGATCCACTACTACTTGCTGACCACGACCGTGGTATCATTGATTTCCCTGCTCCTCATCCAGCAGGTGAGGGCTGTCAGGCTAGCCGTTTTCGTGCGTCAACCGATCTAATGCGTAGGGGTATACGCTCAACAGAACTTCAAAATGGATATGCCGACCTCTGCGTGGGCGGCTGTGGTTGGAGCGGGCGTCGTCGGCTTTTTCTCGCAGCTTCTGCTCACGCGGGGCTTCCAGCTCGAGAAAGCGGGTATCGCGTCGGTCATGCGGAACCTCGACGTGGTGTTTGCGTTCATCTGGGATTTCACGCTGCTCCACGAGCCCATCAGTCCGTGGAGCGTTGTGGGCGCGGTGGTCATTTTCGCCTGCGCATTGCTGATCGCTCGCCGCCGTCTGAAGAACCAGTAAACAAAAATCCCTCACACTCAGCCTGCGCTTGTCAGAACGTATCTAAATGCTGTAATTGGATGGTGCGGGATCAACTATCTATCACCCTGAATGAACACATCGATTTCTGTACACAGAATTGGGCCCGCATTCGCCCAGCCAATGGCGCCTTTGTTTCAGCTGCACTGTATACAGTTGGTAGCCTCCAATGTCGCGATTAGTCCACAGTCACTCGCTTTGCCACCCAGTGCCGATATCGTTTCTTGGAGACATACAAATCGAAGGTTCTGGACTTGTCGACACGGCCAGTTGAGCCAGCAGCGTCACCGGCCGCACTCGCTCGCACGGAAAACGATCATTGGGAGGTAATGAAGCACCAAGGCTCGTCGCATATGGCGCCAGCGACAACCGATAGATCCAAGAAACCGTCGCGATGGACGGAGCCCATCAATCATCACAAACACCACCATCCGCCAATCAGAAAGCTCTATTCAGGAAAGTACAATTTCATCCACCAATCAGGTACGCGTATTGTGAGAAAAGCCACTTCAACTGTGCAGAGATTCGGAGAAGCTCCTGTTTTGACCAATGTCTGGGGCAATTAAACAGCACTAAAACGAAGAACGCGCCGCAGTGAGCGCCAAGAGAGTGAAGCACACAAGTGGCGCACGGGAGTAGACCATCTCCGTCTCCTCCTCTCGACAGTCTCGGTCATTTTTCGACCCGCAGTCAGCTGTGACAGTGCAGGACCTTGAGCATCTACCCGCTCCTACGATGGATAGCGACTTGTCGGTATCAACGTGCCAGGACAGTTCGAGCAATGACAGCACGTCGATGGATTTGGATTTTGACAGCGCTGACGACGGCTCGATCTCCGACATTGAGGACGACCCGGAGGCGTTCTACGCCGTCTTCCCGCACGCGCCGACACTCGTCAGCAACCACGCGCTTCGCCCCCTCGTCAAGGCGCTGCGCCAGCTCATCACGCAACGTGACCACTTGCTCGTGGCGCTTCTTCCCAGCGAAGACAGCGACCACGTCGGCCCTCAAGACGTCGCGATGCTTGAGGCCAAGGCGCGCTTCCACATGCAGACTCGCATGGACGCGGTGCTCTCCCCGGAGGACTGGCAGCGCATCACGGACTTTCTCAAGCGCCGTGTAAACCACGACGACCGCTGGACTCCCAAGCAGCTCGTCCAGCAAGTCGACGAGATGATGCTCAAGCTCGCGCTATACTACGCACATCTCTGGAAGCACGTGAGTTCGGCTGCCGTGGTTCGCGTCTACAAGCTGGAGACCACGATCTCGAAACTGTACGCCGAGTGGACGGACGCTGCGCGAGGATCCGACCGCCTACAGCCCAAACTGCCGCCGCTCGACTCGGTGTACCGCCCACTTCGACTGCGCAGCCACACGGCCGCCGCTGCTGCGAGCGCCACCTCGCCAACACCACCAACGCCGGCCGATTCGCAGAACGTGAGCGAAGCTGCTGTGGCCGCGCACCGCCGCGCGCGCCTGGCTCGCCAGTCGAACGAGTTTTTGATCGCGTGGTTCCTCCACCACAAGGCCAAGCCGTACCCGTCGCAAGCGGAGCGCGTGCAGATCGCCAAGAAGACTGGACTCACCGAGCAGCAGGTGCGCAACTGGTTTGCCAACATGCGCAAGCGCCACTGGAAGCCCAAAGACCCGAAGAGCGCGAAAAAGCCCCGCAGCCTCATCGATCTGTTGCTGCGCAAGAGTGAGCCTACGAACAAGTGATACACGACGACCCAGGAGCACACCAATGCTACGTAGTTGGTCCCCCAAAGCTAGAAAAGCGCACGACAAACCCCGTAAAACGATTCTGATGAATTAATCACAAGTCAAGTACCGTGAACTGAAAAGCCCGCAGCTCCCTCCAGTCGAACAACAGAATCTCCCTTGCTGGCTCTGGTTTTTCCACTTGCCCTTGTCAAACCTCGTTCGCTCGCTTACCTCTTCTTGGAGGCCTTGCTGAACTTGGCGCTCTTGGTCTCCGTGAAGCTCGAGGTCGAGGTCGAGACTGTCGACGACGAGCTCGAGGCCGAGGCGATCGCCTTAGTCGGCTTGGGGATCGGCTCACCGAGCAGACGCTTCTCTGCGTGCTCCAGCGACCACATGTGCTCGTGGAGCGCGAGGCTCACGCGCTCCTGCTTGTACACTTTTGGCGCATCAAAGCCCACGTTTGGCCCGGCGCCCATGCCCATCTGCATCTGCATGGCCTTGGCATCTTCGTTGCCTGGTGAACATTCGGAAAGTGAAAAATGTCAGTTGGCGACTACGATACAAACAAAACAAAGAACATGCGAGGGGGACGTACCTGTCTTCTCGCCAAGGATGAGCGTGAGGAAGCCGCTCATACCGAACATGACGAGAAAGTACCACGACACCGAGGACACGTACGACACATCCAGCGTGCTATGATAAACGCTTCATCAGTCATGTGCCTCGCACAATTTCAGCTCTTGTATAGAGAATTGTTCTCTGTACCTGAGCTCGATGCCGCGCTGGAGCATGAGCTTGAACTTTTGCGTCAGCGAGAACGGCACCTTGACTGCAAAGCACACCCAAAAACAACCCCAAAAAATCAGTTTTCCATGCGCCACGCTTTATCCCCCAGCAGCGTCGGTCGTACCGAGCACAAAGCCGCCGAAAAAGTAGCTCATGAGCCCCATCATGACAAAGTTAGAGCCCATAAACGTCATGTTGCCCTTCATCATCTCGATCATGCTGTTCGGGTTCATCATCTGGTGCATCGCCTCGTTCTTGACCTTCTCGCGGAGCGCGCCGCGCATGCCGTGCTTCTTTTGCGACGCCGTAAAGTAGTGCTGCTCGCCACAACCGATCCATCAGTTTCTATCTA